>VZSV01000329.1:82349-142737 GCA_013398735.1 Nothocercus julius | reverse complement strand
CTAGACCTAATTTTAGGGGCTTGCAAACTGCAGGTTAAAAGTCTGGATGCATAGTATAATTTCAAGCTGTTGTCTTTTCTCTTCCACCAAAAAATAAAAAATAAAAAAAAAAAAAAAATTAGGTCACCTGAACCATGCTTGCAATAATTCAGATTTGATTTCACTTTTCTTGTCCAGATACAGACTGTTTTCTGTCCGCTGTTTGTCATTACAGATCAGTGTACAACTAAGAAATATGAGAAGGCATCTGGATGAGAACAGCATTGTGCTGGAGGGTGCTAGCAATGCACAGACCAAACTCAGGGCCTCTCTCAAGCCACAGGGTTTGTATTAAGCCACTGATCTGTGTTCTTCTGTCACTATGCACTCGTCCATTAAAATAGGCCTGAATTCACTGTGGGCAATTCTTCACTAGGATGAAGATCCACAGCATCTCCCAACAATACAAAGAAGAGGAGCTACCAGCAAGAAGTCATTTGCTATCCCTAATTATCTTATTGTTGGCATAGCAAAATTACATTCTTGTCCTTAAAACACTGGCTGCTGAGAGGGAAAGAGAAAAAGGGTGATGGGATATGCTGGAAAAAGTACAGCTCAACCGTCAGTGTTTCTCTCATCAGAGGGGGAAGGGAGCGTTGCATGTCTATCTAAGGGGAAGAACACAAACAAACAAACAAAAAAAAGACAGCAACAAAGCCAATCCAAACTGAAAAATTCTCCATAAATTTGCCTCTATCCATGACACACAGGATACCTAACTTGAGCTTCATCCTGTTAAAGAAAAAAAATGCCTCAAGAAAAAAAAGTTCCAAAACTGACACGTGGCAAGATCACAGAAGCTCACATGCATGTAGGAAGCACGCAATTGGGAAAGCTACAGCTGGTTTTGAGCAAATGTCTTGGCGTCTAAACATAAATTCTGTAAATTGCAACAGTGGCTCCTCAAGAAAACTCAGAATACTATCAAACTTTAAATGCCAACACCAACTTAGCAGTATATGATAGGTCCAGTTACAAGGTTATCACACCATATAGTGTAAGAATTTACAGTACTTTAATTCTAAGTGTATATTTTAGCATTTCCTCTTAAAATCATACCTACTTATACATTTAATAGCCTAAAAGATTCATTTAGTAGAACATATTGCTCCATAACATGAGTACAATGAAGCTTGACTTGTATCCATTCATTAATGGTGAGTGACATGGGAAAATGATTTAGAGTTAATGCAACTAGCATCTTTTACCTTCATATAGGCTAAAGACATACTTAAAAATATTTTTTTTCAATTGGTCCACTTCAAGCAAACTCCAAACAATCTAAGTCTAATGCCTGACTGCATCATTTTATTAGTGACGTTTAAAAGAAATAAAAGGGGAAAAGCAGAGAAGCCTTCAAGTTTTTTTTGCACAACTAACACGATCCTCTTGATTTCTGTCAGGCTGCTGGAGTCATTACAATTCATGTATTTTGCCTCATCATCCGCCTTTCAGCCTGAAGCAAAAAAAAAAAAAAAAAAAAAATGCCTGCAGCTGGATCCCCACTGGCTTTAAAAGCAGAGCTCCGAGTCATCTTCTCACTAAACAAACACTGAGAGGACCATCTTCCCAAGGTAACTAAAGGGTGTTTTCAGATAAGTGCCATTTCTTATAACAGAAGCAGCAACCTGCTGCTGCTTCTGTAAAACAACCAAAGCAGCAAAGCGGACCAAATAAAATGAAGCAGAAGAGCCATATTTAAGTCTGTTAACACTTCAGGCCAAGATGCTGCAAGGACACAGTACCCGTGAGACACTACATGCCTCCTGCAGCCTTTGGCATGGGGTGGCCCGTATTAAAGCTATCAGCACCCTGCTAGCCCTGCCAGAACATGCTGGCGCACAAGAGGGAGAAATGCAAAACACGTTGTTAGCTAAATCCTGTAGAAAACTGTTGGTGAAACATGCATACCTGTGCAAAAGCAAATCAAATCAGCACACCACTCCTTATGCAAATGCTGAATGCCAGAGCTGCGACCTGCAGCAGTGTTAACGCTCAGGTATCTGCAACTCAATCTGCTCTTACAGGGAAGGAGTAGCTCCTTGCAGCCTTGTGATCAATTCCCCAGAGGGTGTCCAAACTTGGCTGCCACTTCAATCCAATTCCTTTTAGCCAAGCTGCTGGCACATAGCATCTCTTCTTAAGGATAACTTTAGAAGTACAAATACTACAGTTTTAACTTGTGTTTATGCCTGCCAACATAAACAACATGAGTTTTGTGCATTAGTCTTCTCATTTCCAAAAACAGAATACTACAATACTATGAGCTTCAAAAATATCCTTTATTTCATTGTACATATTATGCATTTTTCTAAAAATTAAGCACTCTAGCTCAGACTTTCCTTCCTTTCCTTTAATCTCCCGCTTGCACAGTTAAATATCCCTGACAGGCAGCATAAGCACTCTCTTGCAAGCCCGCTAACTCAGCACTGCACCTCCTGCCTCTCACACGTGGTGTTCCAATACTGCACCAAGGAGGAATATGTTCAGACAGCTGCTAGCTAACAAGTGTGGCTCATTTCTAGGTAGACCACTTTTTCCCACCTCAAATCATTCACATACTTAGAGAATCATGGCTGCACTGCAATAAAAAGTCAAAACTCAAAAACAAACAAAAAACAACACAACCACTTTTGGCTACACTTTTTTTTAAAAGCAAAAATAGAAACATGTGAATTATTCATCAATGATCCAATTAGTTCAACAAAGTTATATTACTATCTGCGTGAAGGCTACAAAAGCTCCTGAAATATCATGAATTCAGAGGCTTACGACTTTTATGAAAACATACCACACTAAAAGCATGAACCTTAAAGTCTCAATTGAGAGGGATATGTTGCTATAACACCTTTTATTGAAGCAGCTGTCTATGTATTAACGGACCTGGATAGCATACAAATACAGTGACTAGTGATTGAGTCAAAATTTTTAATGTAGGTATGCTAAATTTCCTCCCAAAATATCTATTTTTGTAATGTACATTTGACTTCAGATTTATAAGCTGTAAACAAGAAGATCTAGAAAGTGAAGGTCATGAGCATAGTGTGTGTGGGGCGAATAGTCTGGTCTTTTCTATAGGTAGCTTGTAAGTAACTCTTAACTACAGCGCTTGTTCTGGAGGTACTGTTCTGGGAGCAACTTTTCCATATTCCATGCTGAACAGCCACAGGAAGAAAAGAGGCTTGAGTGCCTCTCTCAGCATTTCAAGACTGCTGGTTTTGACCCAAATTTAGCCTATGCCAGAACAGTAATTTTTATATATATCAACTGCACGTGTACATGCTTGTATGCAAGCATGCCTTCTGACTCAACGCAGGAGCAGATGAATGGAAGTGGCTTAGACCTCTAACCCTCCAGTTACTATATTTAATAAGCTACCTATGTATTACACAGCAGAGTTGCATTAAGAGTCTGCCTAATGCCATTTTGTAACCAGAGACAAATCATGAAGTCAGTAAAAGCTTGTAACATTTGCCAAAACTATTTAAAGTTTGTTTTTAAGCAATGTAGTACATTAGTACAGACAATAATGTGAAATAAACTGGTATAGTAGTGTTTTCCAGACATGGTGAAAGCAAACAGGCCCAAAAGGCTTCTGGAAATATCTACAACACAGTAGATACTGAAAACGCTAGACTGCCCCACCACAAAAGTCACTGAAGTACCTACAATGCAATGGTAAAACTACACAAAATAGCACTCCAAGCTGACTTCATATGTGAGTTATTGAAGCATTTGTCTAGTATCTACACCCAAACACCCACCTCTACTTTTACAGCTCTGCCACTTCTACAGGTCCAGCCTCATCCTGCCCTTTAGACATTATTTAGAGCTAGTCTTCCTCTTGTCCACCGTTGCCCCCTTTTTCTTTGGCTTGAATGAATTACAGTGTAGTACAAATATTCATGTGAAAAACGGGAATTACTTACATTTCTGTTTCTAGCTATATATCACAGTGTATACTCCAGACAGAGCTACTGAAGAGAACAGAGCTATTATCATGGATTCAGCAGAAGGAAAAAGGGGAGGGAC
Organism: Nothocercus julius; assembly: GCA_013398735.1. NCBI lineage: Eukaryota > Metazoa > Chordata > Aves > Tinamiformes > Tinamidae > Nothocercus > Nothocercus julius. The sequence goes on along the minus strand of VZSV01000329.1, from coordinate 138,666 downwards.
AAAAAGAATAAATGAGAATATTCTTCCAAAGAACACACAGCATGTCAACTTGCTTTCTGCCATTTGCTCTGCATATACGGCACTCAGACTGTCTATCTCTTGGTGCGCCTCAGTTTTAAGCACATATCTCCCTGCACTCCTCTATCACAATTTTCTAAACAGCACAGCAAAGTCAGTGAATAAAAACAAATCACCTTATGAGTGGGTAGATACTAAAAGCTCGTGCTGTGATCATCTCCGATACACCAGACCACATATGGTACCTCACCACAAAAAGCAATCCAAGATGCAATTTCCCCATAACCACAAGGAGACGCTGGGACAAATTCTGCAGGCCTAAAACCAGGACACACTTCAATACTACAACATTGTGCGTTGTTTTCAATCCCTCACTAGGTTCAAGGCGTGAACATACAAGGAAGCGCTACAGGAAGCTCAAGTGTCAAGTATGTCCTTTCAGATCTCCAAGCCTAAAACTACAAAGGTAGTAGATATAAGAGATCTAAATGAGCACTAGGGAAAGGAAAAAAATAAATAAATAAAATAAACCCCAAACACACACAAAAAAAAGTGCACAAAAAACCCATAACCCTACAAATGTTGATACACAAATTTACACCAGCTTGAAGACACTATTTAGTGCCAGCCCAGCATTTCAGGTAGTTTCACCATATTTATACTTACTCAGTCTATCATAGATAAAGATACTACTACTAAGACTAAAGTCTTAAGAACTCTTTTTCTCAATAAGTAATACATTCCTCAGTGCAGTGCATGTACACATGCTCCCCTGTTAACATATACCATGTCGCATACTACTTTTTTATATCACATTGCTTTAGAAAGTTCAGTTAGTATCTTCAAACCTACCAAATCATTTCAACAAAGCCCAAATCTTTACTTGCTTGAAAAGAACATCCAGAAACAGAAGCACTTATTAATCCAAAGATAAGCAGGAAATACAACTCTTTCTGTAAATATAGACAAGTTTGGAAGGAGTAAGATAGTTTGTGAAGCTCACTTTTACTATACATGACCAGATCATAGCAATGGGTCTTGTTCTTCCTGCCCTGCACTTCCTCTAGCCTTGCCTCCCTCAAGTACTAGGATGGTTTCCACACCATTTTATTATCAAGATAACAAAATGTAACAACTTTTTTTTTTTTTTTTTTGTGTGTGTGTGTGTGTGTGTGTGTGTGTGTGTGTGTGTGTGCGCCCCCGCGCGCGTTAGGAAAGAGATTGGAAAATGCACTTCCGTGCTTTTGCTGTTGGAGCTCCCCAGCTAAGCAAGCCCAGCTGCTCAGGAAATACCATTGTAATGAACACATTATTGAACATGGAAGAATCAATCGAGATTCGTGTCAAAAATTTCACATGCTGCAAACAGGCCAGAAATCAAATGGCTCTTGCAAAACTCTTCTCAGCCATGTTCAACAGCTTCACCTTTCAAAATTCAAGCACATGGTTAGAATCATTAAAAAAAAATCACAAGGAATAACTGAACTTAGGTGAATTTCAATACTTGAATAGCACTTGACATAAAACTACTGCTTTCTGGACATTGCACTTGCTCTGGAAAAATGAAATAATGTGGAGAAAAGTTATTCCCTTTCAAATAGCAATCATGAGTGGTGTCATTCTATATTCTTTTTAGTGGTACATTTGGTTGGATAACACACACAAAGCATTGGTTATTTAATCATCTGCTTCAGCCTATAAATGCTTTTGAGGTTTCTCTTATTCTTCTTGCAGTACTGAAGATCTCTCAGAGATCGGAATTCCTGCAGCTGCTAGGGACTCCTCACTATAATTATGCTTAAATAATTTCCCTGAACAGCTTCACTTCTTATTTAGAAATTTTGTAATTCTATGTAATGACAATATTCATCTGTCTTGAGGAAAAGCTAAGGAGAGATCCTATAGGCATCTTTATCTGTCTAATGGCAGGATACAGAGAAGACAAAGGGCTCTTAGAGGTACATTCTAAAGGTCAAGTTGCAGCAAGCAAAACCCAAGTTCTATATTAGAAAAAAAGCTTTCACTGTGACAGTAGTGAAATGCAAGTCAGACTTGCTGAATTTCTTTTTACAATATCCGGAGTTGTTAATATATCGAGTATGTGATACCTGGTGTGGTTATTCAACTATACCTCTTTTTTTTTGTTAATCCTCTATTGCTCCATTGTTCCCCCAAGTTTTGTTTATGTGATGCCTATTAATAAGAAGTTGGCACAGTAATTTGTAGTAGAGTCACATCCATCCCTTAAGCTGCACTATGCATTGACTTTGCATCCAGTCACTCATGTTTAACACTGTTAAAATTAAAATTACCAGCTAGAGCTATTCATAGGGTATGCAGGTTTAAAAGTTTGCACCCATTTACTAAACACGAAACATTAATGAAAAGGTACTTTAAGAAGTGCTTACAAAAAAATGTTCTCTAAGAAACCCAAGGTTTTTTTGAACGCCTTAACATACGCTGTAAGACCTAAACCTTTATTTCCACCATTCAAAAGCTTCATAAATAGTAAGTTTTCGGGTATGTCCAAGGAAGTTCAACTTATCTACACAGGCATTATGCAAATGTTGCACAGCTTGAAGCTGAGGAAAATATCATCTTTTTTCTGTCATTAGCAGTGCTTTGATGATTAGGACTCAAATGTGAAACCCAAACATGATCCAGAACACCACAGTGATGTGAGGAACATTACCGAGACACAGGCATACAGATGTTCAGGCCATCAATGGTATCTTACACACACAGTTGCTGTCAGAAGCCGAAAACAGATCCTGGGAAAACACATCCTGAGGAGGCCTTAAGAAATGCTAGTTTAACAGGAGTTGTCATTATCACCAGACAATATATGGGAACTCAAAACGGCTTGCATGTAGAACTCTTCAGGTCTTTAGGTAGTACATACAATGCAGAAGCTGTTATTCAAAGAAGCTCCCATCTACATTCACACAGATGCTGAGACAATGTCCAAAACAGAGACCCTCTTCAAAGGACTAAGTCTTCAACTTCATCCATACTTGTTTAATTCACCAGTTTTACCACAAAGAAGGACCAAGGGACACAGACTGACCATCATCTTGGAATTTTTCAGCATAAAATTTGGCACGTGTTTCCAAACTTTTGAGAACTACATAGTTCAAGATGTTCTGTTCTCAGATAATTTGCATAACATAGTTCACTATTACAAGGATAGTTTGGGCCATATTTTGTTCTTTATGAATTCAGTTAGAGTAAGCAAAGCACATGGAGAAACAGTGTCTTGCCACTACCTAATTCTCCTGATGCAATCACAAGTTTTCAACTTCTTTCAACAAGGTCAAGCATCCACGAACAGTTGAAGTTGCACAATGCATTCCTTGTCAGGTCAAGGAGAACACACCCCAAATCTTGGTCTTCTGCACAAACAGCATGCCAGAGCCTCTCAAGTCAGATACTCATTTTGAGCTCTACCTCCATGCCAACATTTGCATTCTATTCAAACATATTATCTAGTAGAATCATTCTAGTTGACTCCATTTTCACACAAAATTTTTTTTTTTTAGCAATAATACTGCTTTTTTTCATCAGCCCACTTTTTCTCAATTTCTCTGTGGAAGTTACTCTGTCAACATTTTTTCTTTCGAGTTAGAAATATTTAATTCTGTTAATATTTCTATCAGAAATCATGTTAACATATTAACATAAATTGACAAAATTCCCAAACATCAACAGTCCACTGAAAATAGTTCAAGAGTTTCCAAAGCAAAACTGCATTAAGTACTAAATTTGAACAGCAGCTGAAAGCAGAAAACTATAAGAATAAATTCAGTGCTGGAGAACCTGTCAGAGAAAAGCTCTTTAGTTATCGCTAGCATAAAACAATCAGCCAGATTTACAGTCACCTTGAAATTAAGCTATTCCTAGCTTTAAAAATTATCCTAATTTTGTGAATAGGAGATAGTACATCTGTCCTTCTCCGATTCCGTAACCTGTGAGTTTTGCCTTAAAACAGCCTAAGCTAACGTATATATTAAAAGTGACACTATTAAGCATTGTGAGCTCTACTAAAAATCTAACCAACTGTTATTCATTAAAACAACTTAAAACCCTGTCACCAACACTGAACAGAAAACAGGTCATACAATTTGTTTTATGCAGATGAGGTTACTTGGGCATCCTTCCATTTAACTGATGTTTATATCCCAGGCAGGAGCAAGAGTCAATTTCTTGTGAAAGTAATACTCAAGTTTTCTAGACTTTTTCTGCTCCTACTCTCAAAAATTAACAACGCATTTACTGCTAACACATAGAGCAACTGCTCTATACTAACCCATAGAACAACTGTCAGTGGTCCAAATTCTTTTCTAGACACACAACATACTCAGCTTGTGTCTTAAAATCTCTAACTGCCTCCTTGTAGGATATGCTTTACAAAGCAAAGTCCTGAAGATCATGATACAAGGCACTCAACACAGGTTTTGAAAGCCAAAGCTTTAAAGGTTGCATTTTCAATTAGCATCAGTCATAACAAATCCAGGCTTACAGATAACACATTTGGCTTCCTGAGCTGGGAGAATGTGATTCTTCAAAATTTTTCCCTCTGAAAATTCAAGTCCTACCCACCTTAAAAAAAAAAAAAAAAAAAAAAAAAAAAAAAAAGACGACACTATCAAGTATCAAGAAAGGGTTTTCCCATTACGCTCCTTCAATTTTTATTATGGCTTTTAGGTCTAATTCAAAGGGTTTGCTCTTGGTGTTTGCAAAGTCAAATACTGACAGCTAAGCCCTATAAGGAAGTTATTAATTGGATGCTTTACCCCTGTGCTTCACTATAAAGACAGTTTTATAGAATGGTTCAGTCATACACGCTTGTTCCCATTGTGATTCCCTTCCCGCATGATACAAGAAAAACTCCCCCAAATATCCCTTTGCAATAATACACCTGGATAGTCCGAAGTTTGGTATGTACACATTAAATAATTAGTTCCCTAGGCAATACCAGAAGACAAATAGTCCCTGTAAAAATTTGTATCTATTCCTGAACCAAATATGCAGCATGATACTTCCCATGTCCCTTACAATCACACGCTTGACAAAGCTGCACAGCTCATCCCCATTAAAATTTAATAGCCTATGCAGTTTTATTAATATGCTTCCTATATTAAGCAGTTTTAATAACAGATACTGTAAGATGTGCTACAAGGAATCACATTATGACCCAGGATCCAAATCAGTCAAGACAGCCTGTGCACTTCTTGCTCAATGCAGTACCAACCAAAATAGATTCACATAAATCACCATGGGAGGCGAATAAAGCAAGGCTGCACTGCAGTGTGTTAGAGCTGGTTGGGAACATCTATGCAGTCCTGTAATGTCCCCCATGTTAGGGACGTTAAACTTCTAACGCTTATTCAGTACTGTGTGACCAGCTTGTCACAGGAAGCTGCATGAGAACTGGACAAACGTTAACAAATCTCATATTCCTTGCAAACAGGTAATATGTGTAGCCTGAAGAGGCAAGTACTGATACTTCCTTACCCCCAAATTTAAACATTGAGAAAAAAAAAGAAAAAAAAAGCACTAAAGTAGTTGACATTGCAATTACCTTGTAAAGAGTGGTTACCAGTCAGAGCCGTGCTTAAAAGCACACTTTTATTCACAAAAGGCACCTGCACATTCAAATTACAAATAAGACTTGAAGATCAGTGAATCCGGAGAATAATTTAAGGTATTAAAAGAAACTCATCTGCTGAACTGTGACTTGCAGAATGCATATGGTGTGCAGAACAATTAATGACTTGGAGAGTATGTTACTTTGAACTCACCAATACTGAAGTAGAAGGATAAGTTGTGAAAATGCCCTTTTTGTGCCTAACTCAGGTCAGCTGCTAAACTGCATGACATAACAGCTGCAGAAAACCATATTTTTAAGTCGTACAACATGTCTTTCGGCTTATTCACTGGAATTACGAAGCCAGTTGTGTGAAGAATTTGCTTAAGACAAAGATGGCAACTACCATCACATTAGACTAGTGCATCAAGTAGAAAGTTGCCAGTTGAAAATTTGAACTCTTTTTAGGAATCCTCAGAAATTACATGATGAGAAGTTGGATTTTTCTTAATTCATCTTCAGCAATATAGCAGTAAGCAAGCGAGCTATGATTTTGGCCAAGGAGAAGTCAGAGGACACCAAGTTACCAACTGCATCTTCTTGAGAAGCGGTTAACTGCAAAACTCATGTAGTCACATTACGGTTTCTCTGGTGTTTTCATCTGACTGTGCACTTACACAGGTGTCAAGGAACTGAACTAAACCCATCTCGGCAGTTAATATCAAAAGAGAGCATGACCAGCAGAGAAGGCTGAGAAAGCCAGGAGGAACTGGCTTACCTTCAATTCTAATTTTTTCCCAGGTTAGCCACTACTGGTCCTCTGCCTGTTGGGCACCAGAATTTGGGAAATTGAACAAGAGAGATGGATCCTTCTAAATTCAACAGGTTCCATTAAGATCACCCAGCTCAATCAATCTGCCACCTTAAAATGAATCTGGTTTGAAGTAGGGGCAGAAATCATATTGAAGACAGCTAGCAATAGCAGGAGTCAAGGACTTCTAGAATAAGAACATAGCCAGTTGGCTCAGTCACTTTTGCAGCATCAGCAAAGTGACTCCCAACTGCAAAAATCATCATGAGCTCAGCAACAGACAAACTGATGAACCTAACGGGAAAAGGCCACCACATGATGTGAGCACCTCCAATCCTGATCAAAAGCCAGCAAGTATTAGAAAGTACTAGGAAAAACAGGCTAAAGCTTCTGGAAGATGTTCTGCTGAATATGGATTGTCTCAGTTTCAAATGACTTAAGAGAAGCATGGGGTTATAATCACAAACAGAGCATTAAGACTTCACAATCATTTACTCTTGCTGTCACCTTTCACAGCTCCCTTGGTTGACAACCATGGAGCTGTCTGAAGCAACAGGCAAGGACAGACCTGATCACTGTGGCAGACACCATGGTGCAATTCCTCGGCAATCTCTCCTTCTTTCTTCCAGCCACTCTCACAGGAGAGTAAGTTCCCCTTTAAAAAAAATCAGAAAAACAGCCAGAGACAGCTGCCTTCGCAATCCATCCTTCAGTGGCTGACTCTACAGCTCAGACTGAGCCCCGGGCACCTTATGGAAAAGCACTACTTACTTGTGCTGAAGTGACTTAGTTGGAACCTAATAAGGATTTCATCCCTCTTCAAATGTAAATTTTTATATATGTGTTTGTTTACACTTGGGAAGGACAAGAAGCTTACAAAAAAAGACAAAAAAGCTACTTAAAGCCTGGGGTGCTTTTTTGTTGTTCTCGTCTGTTTTTCATTCTTTTTTTGCAGACCTACAAAAAAGCAGGAACCACAGAAGAGCAGGACTGGAGGAAAAACTTCCATTCATAGAGAAAACATAATACTGGACGAAGCTTCCAGGAAATTAAAGTTGGACAAAACTACAACTTCTTCCCCTCTGCCCCCCAAAGTAGGTCATGAAAAAGCATACATTTCGGAGACACTGTAGGATACCCATTCTGACTTGACTCTGAGTAGTAGGTTGGACTAGATAACTTGGCCGAGTTTCCTCCTGACCTGGATTTTCATGCAATGCTGCAACATACATGAAGGTTTTAAGGCTCATCAAGCACAGCCTTAGTAATTTAAGTTCCATTTCCAAAGAAAACACTCAGGAAAACTGTTAAAATATTTACATACTACAAGGAAAATCTGAAAGCCTATCTGCCTTCTCCAGCATCTTCTCCATGGTATAACAAACTAATTCTCTACCAGGAGAAGAAATAACAAGAAAACTATTTAAAGCATTCAGGAGATGCTTTAGCAAGACATGCAAATCCCCCGAGCCCACCTCACAGAATTCAGAGTCCATTCTGCCCATATAGATCAGGTCATCTCCTAAGAAAAGGAGCATCTCATTGACTAGTTCAATCTCCTGTTGCATAGAATTTTATTAGCATACTAACTCATGACTTTTCATCCCATTTCATCTACTTACATAAAAATATTTCATACCTTCCCCATCAGCTGGTCTCCACCAGAAATATTTTAAAAGTTTTCTCCTGCTTCTGGATCATTATATTCTTAAATGCCAATATACCGATACAAGGTCATTGCTGCATAAAGCAAAGAGATTGAACACAAGTTTTCAGCAGCAAGTTTTTCCACTATGAACTATCTCAACTAACCTTACAGTTACTATCATAGTACCTATAAACTCCATCTACAATAGATGCTCATTTTCTTCAACCATCCTTGTCTTCAGTAGTTTCAAGACTTTCAAGAGTCTTGAGTCAAGAGTCAAGAAGTTTCAAGAGTATTACAGCAGATAACCAAAACCTAGTGATTAAAACAATTCCAAGGAGATTTCTCCTCCTCATTAACAAGTACGCGCATCTGATAAAGGTTCAAGTTTAACAAAACTAGAAGACCACCATTCACACTATCTGCTACATAAAGACACTTGAAAAACAATGTTGATATCACATTGCTCTCTTCTGATATAAATAATCAAATGATGGGTAAGTTGCCTTCTATTTTGGAATATCACTTATAGAAAAATCACCACGTCCAGAATAACATTCTTAACAAAAGACTCTGAGCTCTCTTCTTAAATATTTTGGAAGCAAAAACAAACAACTACTCAGTACATAAGTGGGAAGGCTTTACATCAAACCACTAGATATTACTGGAAGGAATTAGAGGTCATTCAGTAATACACTCACCATGTGAACAGCTACTGGATTGAGTTCCCATTATTGCAGCAAGATGCTGAGAAACTCAGCACATTCAAATCCTTTGGAAGTGCAACACACCACTTGCACCAAACCAGCGTTTTAACTGTAGTTAATGTTTTACCTTGAAACCTCTGCATGGAGGCACTGTTCTCTCTCTCTCCCTGCCCCCCTCCCAAAAGCTAATTTTCTATCTGCTCCTTCTCAAGATTTAAAGCACATTTGTAACCCCGTCTCCCCATTTCTTCCCCCCAACACCAGAAGCATCAACTCAGCAACTCTAGAGCAGGGTCTAGAGCAGGGCCACTGAAGCCTTCCCTGATTGAATGTGTGACACTAGGTACACTTTATCACTCTTGAAAGCAGTCTGCATCTTTTAGCATCTACTTCCTATTTAGTATCCAAGTTTACACTATTGTTGGCTACCCTTCTCATCCAGGGAAATTAGAAATTTTTGCTAAAAGACCAACACCCCCATACCCATGTACTAACTCATGCAATCAATAGACTACTATATCTAAGAGATTACAATTAAAAAAAAAAAAAAACACACTCCCAAATGCATCGGCACAAGTCTGGCTTCCAATGACAACATTTGTAACCTAGACTATGGGTCACCAATACTTGGAGACTGTGGAGCTCACTTTCATCTCCTCAGAAAGTGACCCTTTAGTTTTCAGAGTATTTAAATTAAAACAAGCTGCAAATCAGTAACACTACTTCTGAAAACAGCTGAAACTCTCATGCAAGAACAAGGTCTTTGGCCTCTAGGTAACATTAGAGATTGATGCAATGTTTTGCTCCTTCATCCAGTTTTACCATAGTTACTCCACAAATGTTATCTTCCTACAACTGCTAGTACTTTCAAGTTACTAGCCTTGTACAACATTATTTCTTTAGAGTGCCTCTAGGTTTTTCCAATTAAAAAATAGATGCATATGAAATTAAGTCTTGCTAACATTCCTTCAATAATAAACAAAATCCTATCAACTTTCAAAAGAAAATTGCACTGCTTTCTCTAGGAATTTGGCTAGGCAGACCCTGTTGACCTAGCATTAGCATGAAACCCTGATCACCTAAGCGCGTGAATAACTAGGTTGTCAAAAGGTCAACTTCTTCATTCCAGTTATAAGAATATGTACAGAATTGCATTATTTTTCAGGAGAAGGAAGATTCATGCACTGGGTCAAGAGCTAATTAACAACTGCTGTACAGGAGTCACAGACACTTAAAATACCTCAAGTCAGTATTTGCCCAGAAACTTTTTAAAGGAAGTTATTTCAAAGCTGGGACAAGGAGCCAACCCTTGAATAAGATAACTTCAGACTACCCTGAAATAAACACCAAGTTATCCAAGAGTTCAAAGTCATGCCCAAAGTTGGCACTGCTGTAAATCATCCCACGACTCAACACTGAGCATCATCTGTTAGATAGACCACAGCAATCACGTTAATCATCAGAAGACCAGCCAGTCTAATCCACTGCTCGAAGCAGTCCAAATTAGAGCAGGTCGCTCTGGGCCTTGTACAGTAGAGTTGTAAATATCTCAAAGGACAACTTCTCTGGGCAACGTGTTCCAATATTTCACCACCTTCATGGTGACAAAGATCTTCCTAATATCTAACCAAATCTCCCACATTCCAACTTGCCTGTTAGCTTGGCTCGATTGCTACGTACCTTCAAGAAGGATACAAATGTTAACGCCCTGAAAAAAGTTGCAGAGAGTAACAAGATGTCCTCTTCTCTCTCCCAGGCTGAAGAAACCTAGTCCTGTCTGACTATCCCCACATCAAGTGCTTCAGTTCCTTCTTCACTGGACTAGTTCCAACATGTCAGTTTATGTACATGGGAGCCCAATACTCAAAACAGTGGCCATATTCTGTTTCAAAGATACTGAACAAAAGGAAATAATCACTTCTCCCAGTCATCTGGCTACACCCTTGCCAATAAGCCCAATGTGCAGTCGTCCACCTTCTCTGCGAGGGCACACTGCTGACTACTCTGCTACATGGCTTTACTCCATCCCAGGGCAGGACTCAGCATGTGCCTAGCCTTAACCTCATGAGCTTCTCATCAGCCTGTTCTTGAGCTTCTCAAGATCCCTCTAAACAGCAGCTCTGCTCTTCAGCTTATGCATCGTCCCCCCAAGTTTGGCACATGCACGAACTTACCCAACATATGTGCTTTACAACCTATAGAGCAGGCTGTTATCATCATACAGGACTGTTACTGGAACTGGTCCTTGAAGGATGCTACTAGTAAGCAGCTAAGAGTTGGACTTACTATTGCTCATCACCAGCTTTTGAAATCAACACTCGAAGACCAGAAAATTTTCTGCAGTTTACTGTCCATATATCGAGCCTGTATCTCACCACGTTCCCCATAAAGATACTATGGAAGATGATGTTCAAGATCATTTCCCTTGGTAAATCCAACCTGGCTGTTCCCATTCACTCCCTTGTCTTTCCAGTGTTTAGAAATGGCCTCTAGCAAGCTTGGCTCCAGAGCCTTCTCAGGCACTGAAGTTAGGCTTATGGCCTTGGAACCTCCTGTACTTCAGGAGAACTTCCTGTACTTCTCATGCCACCAGAAATCTCAATTGTCACGATCTTTCAAAGATGACAAAGTGGCCTTGCAACTACACTGGCCAACTCTCAACATCTTCAGATACATCCTATCAGACCAGGTAAAGGCTAATTGAGAACCTCCATAACAGTATTCAATTCAATTCTACTATGACATGGAAAAGAAGCATTCATATTTTGGCAGTAAAATTTCAGGAACTGAAACTGCTCTCAAACTGAGAGGCGACTTACAGAACTTGAAGAAAAAGAGCAGATTAACCTAAATATTTACATTCTTTCGATCCTTTAACACACGAAAATAGTTTGTTCTTCTCATGTGTCTCCAAATGACCCACTAACAGAGTAAAAACTGATACTTGTCTGGCACTTTCATATGTTGAAGCATCTTAAGCACCTGCCTGAAACCCTTAATGAATTAAAGACACCTAATGAAGTGTTCATTGCCCATTTCAAGAACACATGTCTTCCCCAACATATACAGTGTTATCTTAAAAAAAAAAAAATCATTTCAAATGTGTATTTCTGTTTTACAAAAACTCATCATCTTTCTCATCTATTGCTTTAAGCACATATATTTGCAATGGAAAGAAAAAAAAACAGCTCTAGAAGTTTCACATGTACTCATGATTTAACTTTTTGGCAAATAAAATGCTAAAGGTTAATCCTGAGGCAGGGAAACAGATGTTCGGTCAAAAGGAAATTTTTCTCAAGAGGAGATACCCAGGAAGTTTGTCTTTCCAATCTGCTTCAGCCCACAAAATTTCCCACCGTCGTCATCCAAATGGGAAAATTATGAAACCGCCTCCAACTTAATCGTTTGTAGAGGAAAATAGCAACTAGAAGCTCTATCATTCAAAACATTAAGAAGTACTTAGGTAAAAAGCGTATTAGGAATGCAATGCTATTTACTAACTTCAAGTTCAAATGACTAATTTTGAACAACTCAGCTTTTAGGAGCAGCACTTAACTCTGGCTTCCAAGCAGACTAACATCTCACACTAACTTAGCAAGCGTCCCCACTGGTATTTAAGCATTGAAAGCTGCCTTTACAATAGGACACAGTGACACCTTTCTCAGCTAGTCACGTGTTCACAATCAAGATAGCTGAGCAAACAAAATCCGGTAGTGGTTATAAATCACAGCAATCCTCTCTTCAGTCTTGCTTTAGAAAAGGAACAAACTCGTGTCTTTTATCCCTCACAACCTTGGCAATCACTAGGAATAATCAATCTAAAGCTCATGCCAGGTCAAGGATTCTGTGCTGTGGGCTACCACTTACATGTTTCCTACATCCAGCAGAATGTTCACCCCAAATTGAAGTCTCTTGTGTACTTGCCAGGCCTCACTTCATTTAGCATGACAAATACAATTAAGGCACACCCATATGAACACAACCCTATGACACATGCTCCTAGTTTGGAAACACTGGGAAGTTTTCTGGTCTCAGTTCAGTGTTTTCCAGTTGCCAGAGTAAAGATACAGATCAAGATATCTTGTTCGGCAAGTGTCCAACTGCAGCTGCAAATAGCTGTTTATTTCAGTTACACGAGATCCTGGAAAGTTAGGTTTTAAATGAGGATAATGCATCCATCACCAACACCAAGCAGATTAGACATTCATTTCAGATTTTGTAGATCAAAGCCAGGTCCCAGGGTGGCCGTACAAAATGTCTTGCATCCCAGTAAAACACAGCAAGCTCTTCAGCAGGCTGTGCAGTGCTGGGCCATCAGCAGTGCTCTTCCAGGTGCTTTAGAAGAGGAATTGGAGAGAACAGAAGAGCATGAGACCCAAAGCTTGTGGCTACTTAGGCAACATCTACTACTAGACTCTCGTTGCTCAGCTAGCCAGTATGGACACACCTCGGAAAGGAAATTTTTTTGCTGAGTAATTTAAAATCAAGTAAGATCAACTAAGCTTGAAGAGTCTTTGTAGTTAATTCACATGCTGCAAAAGAAAAACCTAAAGCAGCCTGTACAAGGGGCAGAAAAAAGCCCTCGCCACGAGTTTTTAGCTATACACACTGTAAGTCCCAATGATGACAGGGTGAATGAACGTTGATGGGAAAAGCCTGTTGTGTTCTCTTCATGCCAGCAATGCCTGGTTCATGCAATGGATCAGTCTCCCCACATAGGGAAACGTGGGGAATGAGGCTGATGCTATATGAGCACAAGAACAATAATCAAAACCAGAGAAGAAGATGCAGTCGCCAAGCTTCAATACTTATGGGATAAGCCATCACAGTGACATTTCTAAGAGTGAAAATGATTAGATTAGAAAAAATATCAAAACTATTACTCAATGCTATGAATATGAATGAGAGTGAAAATTAGAATCATTTAAAAGACAGAAGGAATTAAGGTTTTCCATTCTTTATGCACTATAATGGTAAGGAAGCTGTTATTAAAAATACTGCCACCATTTGATTAATATCCGAAGTTATTGCCATTTTAACAAGTCATAACTAAGGCCACAGTAAAAACAATGAAGGATAAATCAGGACAACAGGGGGTCAAAATAAATAAAATCTCAGAAGAAAATACAAATTTATTAGCTAAACATACAATTCCTGCCAGAGGAATTTGGCCATATCTTGCTTTCCATCCTGAGCTGCCTTTTTTTTTTTTTTTTTTCTCTCTCTCTCCATCCTTCCCCTGGTTGTCCCAAAAATCAAGGGAGCAATCTGTGTAAACCCATTTACATCAGTATCGTTGACAGAAAGAACAGGCTGAGCTCAGAACACTTAAGTGAAACCCACAGCAGAAATAGCATTATTAACTAAAGAATGGAAATGTTTAAGAGCCTGACAGAAAGAAAACACCATCATAATTATTACTGGGGCTAGCTGACATCTGGAGCTTCCAAGGGCTCTGGAGCAGGGAACTGGAGCATTGGAGAACTCCCAGGGGAAAGCACGGCCAGTCTTATGCAGCCTCTTGACATGTGTAAGCAGTGTGAACAGTCAGGTAAGACACTAGAAATCTGAAATTTTGTTTTTCTAGACTCTTTGGTCAGAAAAGATCAGTTGCAATTATATAAACCCAATCTCAGTGGCAGGACATGACTTGCCCCAAACATTAGAGAAACATCTACTTCATACTATATTGGGATAGCAAGGAAAGATGACCTTACGCTCCTGGAAAACAAGCGTGTTTCAGCAGTCAATTAGCTGTAAAATATATTAATTACAATATGAGCAACTAATATCATAAAACTTATCCTCAACACCAGTTCACAGCATAAATGTGCCTTCAAGAAGGTACATTCTTTCCCAACCATTCTAAAATGCTCTAGCCCATGTCAACTGAGTATTATTTTTATTTGGAACATGATAAGACCATGTCCTACACCTCTCTAGAAGAGGCCATATTAATATCCACCATCTTTTCAGAGCTTTCTGCGAGATACTCTTACAGGTATCTTCGTTTTGCACTCATTCTCAACACACAAAAAAAGCAGGAATGATATCCGTGTTGCAAGTATGGCAACACCGAACTGTGCTCAGCTACCATCAAATCCAGTGAGGGAAATACTTGTCAACAGGAGAGCAGGCAATACTTGATGCATACAGAAAAGCCTCTTATCAAGTCGCTGCTTCAACAGAAGTCCATTATCTTCAAATGGATAGCATAACTGTCAAAAAAAATCCTCCCGTTTGTATTTTCCAATTTTGGCATGAGAAACTATACAGCAAAATGACTGTTATCAGTTTGCTCTTCCAGCCAAACCAAAACAGATAGGACCATTTAATTAAATCCATAAAAGTCTTACTTCCCAAGATATTAGTCTCCAAACAAGTTCATATGATAACACATAACACATTTTTACCACTTTTATCATGGTAGTATCCATTATGTCACCTTCCTGCAGTCTGTTACAGCCAAATATTGCCATCTGACCTTTGTCCCTTTTGCAATCTTATCTGCTACTACCTGTACCTCTCCTCTTCTTTTTTTCAGGTGCATGTACCCAGTGGGTGCAATGAAATAGTCATATGTGATTTTGAATACAGCAGGAAAAAATGGCTTTAATTGCCTTCTGCACTGCTAGACCTTAAAAGCAGAACGCAGTAGGTACCAGAGATCCTCCTCCAGTTCAGACATTGCTAGACAGAGCACAAGGGAAAGAAAGGATAGACACACTGAAGTGCATCTCGAAATAAGAAAAATATATTACAACCTTCTGATCTAAAGCTATTTTGGGGCAGCTAATGAGCTGTATTCCAAATTTTAGTGCTCACAGCTACAGAGTACAGAAAAATACTTCAACTACCTAAAATTGTATACTCAGCTTTGTTTATTATTCATCCAGAAATCAATTCTTGGCTTCTCTTTTTTTTAAATTTTTTCCCCCCTTTTAAGCCCAGGAGCATTCCTTTTATTCTGGTCAAATTTGCTCTTCTTCCCATCTTTCCTGCCCAGAAACCTGTCCTACTGCTGCAAGTTTCTGATGGGAATGTTTGTGCCTCCACCCAAATATCTTATCTCCATTTCAGTTATTTTACTGACACTTAATAGAATGGCTCCCAATCTTGTCCTTAACACCAGAATAGAAAATGCTCACTTCGCATGAGGTTTTTTGTTTTGCTGCTTTTTTTTTTTTCTTCTCCCCTGCCCCTAGAACTTTAAGTTCACTTTATTATTTGCAGAGGAAGAACACAAAAACTGCAGAAAGAGCACCTTGTCCTATCCTGCTTTTTAAAAAAGATATTAAAACGTGCAAGCATCAAGAAAGGCAGAGGATTAGCTTTTTTAAAAATACACTGTGCTGCCTGAATCTTTTGCCAGCTGCAAGGGACGTCAGTGACTCTTCCACTGTCTACAGGGAAGACAATTCAATTTGATATATGTTGATAAGAAAGACCAAACAACCATACACATCTTGCAGAAAGCCAAGTACCTGCTGGAAGGCAAATATGAAGATCTGTCAACTAAAATAAAGATTAACATGTGCTCAGGGAGGCACACAGGTTGCCAGATCAGGTGCTGTACGAGCAATAACAGTACCACCCATTCCTACATCAAATTAAGAGAACAAGTTCTTCACTACAAGGTAGAACACCAGGACTTGGGAAGGTCTGCATGGAAAAAGCCACCTCAGTGCTAAAACTAAAGAGCCAAGACGTAAGCCAAATAAATTCAAACAGTTGTTTGCCAAAATGAGACTACAGAAATGGATTTTCTTACTGTTTAATATAGAAAAGTGCCACCAGTGTAAAATATAACAGGAGGCAGCCATCTGCAGCAGTTGCAAACCGAAGCACCACATAATTCGGCTTCCAACATTTAATTATAAAAGTGCCAGCCTAGCAAAACAAGCACAAGACCTGCCTGTTGAAAGACCTTGGGTCAGCAGGCACTGGAGGGGGAGGTCGGGTAGGAGGGAGGGGTGAGATGGGAAGGAAACAAAACAGTCCTGTGATAAGATCAGAATCCCATGCTGAAGGATCTGAAGCAACTCCTGCTTTCAGCCTAATAAAGACCATGTTTAAAAGTGATACTTAAGATGTACGGATAGAGAACAAGAACTGAAGTTCAGCTCAGAGGTCAGGCTGCAAAACCAGCCTTACATTCTGTTCCTGATGGGCAGTGAAGAATGCAGTTCACCCCCCAGTTTGCTGCTAAGACTCAAGACACCGTGTGAGGCTTCACTGACAGCACGGCAGGTTATAATTAGGTTCATTTTTCTGGAGCAAGCCTTGCGAGCAGTCAAGAGACCAAGTTGAACCTGGTAAGTGCCAAAATGCTGTCCTCACTTAAAAACCCCAAAGACTCCCCAAATGATTTCAAAAATCAATATAAGATTCCCTACGTTGAACTATATGTTTGACAGACCTAGAGGGAGGGGTGCTCACAAAGTTGTTATGCACAGATTGCAGGGACAGTGTGAAGTAAGAACACAAAATTGCAAAAGATAGCTCCAGTGATGATGGTCTGATCATCTGCAGAAAGCTAACTCATTAAATGCTAGCAGGGAAGGCAGAATGGAGTATCACATTACCTCTAGCCTAAGCCATGCATTTTTCAATAGTCTTGTCTAGACAAATCATAAGCCTCTATCATGAAATTTAACTTGGATAACATAATCCTCAGCTACCCAAGAAGTAGATATTCACATTCCTACACAGAAGTGGTCATGACCTCAAACAGCAGAAAAGCAAGCCTTACCATAGTAAGATTTTGCTTGCAATTATTCCCTGTGCTCAGGGAAGTAATTCACAGTGGATGCAGTCCACACATGAAACATTATTCGTGCTATATTTGCTTCTGTGCTAAAATTACTTTAGGAAGTTGAATGACAATCGTATAGAATACCAGCTTTGTAGTTCCACAGTAATGAAAATTATACTTGTTTTTACTTTCATATTAAAATAAAACTGAAAGAAGATTGCCTTTAAATGTAAGTGATCTAGGAAATTGCAGGCCCCGCAAAACCGCCAGAAGGCGAATGCTTCCAAGAAGTAGGTCACTCCTGCTTCAAAATTATTTACAATCTCCTAACAACACATTATAAACACAGCTAGCACTGATGCTATAAGGACCCTGTTATGCTCAAAACAAACACATATGTAATGACAGGAAATAAAACGTTTTATTTTCAAGTAATTTTAAAATAATATATGCTGTCTTCAAGCTGCTACATAGCTTAAAACAATAGCTCATTAACACAGTAATATTTAAGTTAATTTTACTTTTGTGCAAGAACTAAGCCAAAAGGAGGTACAATTATGAAAAGTGTATTAGACAAAATCACCAAGTATCCACATGAGAATGGGCTCCAGGAAAGCTGGTACACAAGTGCTTTCCAAAGTGTCCATTTTTCTTGTGAACATGTCATATCTGAAGACTTTTCATCGGCTTCTAGACACAAAAATAATTTGCTTCCAGACTGCAGACTGACAAGCGAGACACTTGGCCAACCGTCCCATTAGCTTCACTCACTCTATGTTACTTATCCTGCATTTTTAAGAACCATCTTCAAAAGGTGATGTGTTCAGCACACATTGCTCTCACACATTTCTCCCAACAGTATGAAGATGATTGACAACAATCATAATGTCCTGCAGATCTCAAAACCAAAAATTACATACAAAGCAGTTTTTAGTAAACCTATCTCTAGACTATACTTTGAGTGACCCAATGGTGCAACATCAGCTTCACCTTGAGTCTAACTCCTCCATCTTCAGTCTCTACTTAAGAGTGAGCTTCAAGTAAGTGTATATAAGCCAACAAATGGAGGTCAACTCACAAAGGAAATGTGACTTTCAAGTATTCCATTCAGCAGGCAAACTAGAAGGCTTACGCAGCTTAATAGTCTTGGGACCACTATCACACATATATGCTTTCACTTCCTAGCTAAAAACTAGTATATCACCTTTCCAGGGTACAGTATCCTCACATAGGAAAAAACATGTCACCAGCACCATTTATCCTCCATAGGATGTGTATGCTGGCTTACCTAGAATGACCTTACTGCACTAGGCAACAGATGGGAATTAAATACAACATTTTTCCCATCCTAATACTATTTAAGCATTTCCCGCTGTGATATAATGGATGAATTAGTACCTGCTAACAGAACAGAGGAAATACGGTTCAAACAGATTCCTTCCTGAAACGATTGTAAGTATATTTGAAACAACAAAAAACACACAAAAACAACAACAAAAGGTCTTGCAGAAAGCAACATAAAAGAGTCAGTCCAAGAAAATAACTCAAACTGAAAACCTCTTCTACTGCAAACAGTAATATTGAATGTAGAATTAAAACTGTATGGCTAACACTGACATGTTTTTCATTATACATGGACATTTTCCCAGAGGCATGGCAAGACATGAATAATTAGTAACTTTTCTAAACTTAGCTTTATTCAAGTACTGCCTATAATTGAATGCAAGAGAGAAAAGTCTTATTGAACAACTTGAAGATGGGTATGTCTGTCCTATTTTTTTTCCAAGCAAATAAAAGTTACTATGAAACTTAAAAACACAGAAAAAAAATAGAGCATTGGGAACACCAAACCTACAGGCTGCTGTTGTCTTTACTCCCCACAGAAGTTCAGAGCTACCTTGTGATTCTGAAGCTCAGCAAGGCAAGCTACAGGCACCTCAGATAACACACAAAGAACTCACACAAGCATAGATAGAATCCCCCCCCCCCAATGGATATGTATGGCCTTATCAAGACAAACAAGACTTTCAAGGGAGATCAAGATCAGCTAAGCAAATCACTCAGAAGATCTCAATCCTCTTATTACAGAGGTTATTTCTAATCCTAGACATTAAGCAAGTGTTGAAAGTGGACTCTAGCTTAAAGCAACCAAGGTCTTCACTAGCCCATTCCTGGTTCCCCACAAGAGGCCATCGCTATGTTAACTCAGCAGTGGATGACAATTGTTTGGAAAGAAAATGAAAAATTTTCTAGCAGAGACCGCCTCAGAGCAACTCCCAGAGTGGAGATTTCTGTAGCCGCATCTCCTTGTTGCCTCCATCCTGAGCCTCTAAGCTGTATATAAGACACTGCAGCTACAATGGGGAAATCAGTGTGCTGAATGTCAAGAGACAGAAGCCAAACCATGTTATTGCAGCCACTAGCACTTGCTGCACTTGAATGAGCAAATGCACATGTTCAGCTTCCTCACATCAAACCGAGTTTGCCCTCCTTTTCCACGAGCACTAGCACACTGTTCTAAAACCCGATTATCCCTCTGCTTTCCTTGACAAGAGGCAGTTCTGGGACTAGAACCCACCCAAAGTGGATTTGACAAGGTCTCGGTAAAAAGGATGGGGCAGTGGACTTGGAGGCCAAATAACTGCATTACATACCCACCACAGTCAGCATTTGGGAGTCCAGATATTTGAGCACAAAACTACTCATCCTCCAGGAGGACCAACAAATAAAACAAGATACACATTTGGAGGATGTACTTCAGTAGAAGGAAGCAAGAGGAAGCCAGCAGTATTTCTGAGCATGAGTTTTCATTTTCAAGATGAAAGCAGCTGGAATTTTACCTTACTTTGCTTAGGTTCACATAACTTTATTCCAAGTTGAATCATATAGAATGGACACCCTGCAGTATAGCACAGCTGTAACTATATGTTCTATTTAAAGACCATCTATCAGTGTCTGAGATGCCTTTTAACCTTAGCTAAAAAACTAACCTATTCTATTTTCACTTATCTCTTTGGAGTAAAATTTATTTTCATCATTAACTGAACCAGAAATCAGTTCCTCAAAAAGTGCCCATCTATGTTTAAGTTATAATTCTGAAAGAGGACAATCATAAGCAGAAAGAGCTTTAATTTTTGTAGCAAAGGCACATGAAAACAGACATAAAAAGCCTGGCATATTTGAAAGCCAGGTGTCCAATTTTTCCCTTAATGGCTAGAGGCGAAAAAAAGGGAAAACAGCTTTGACCCACTTCTGCAGAAACCCATATGACTGTTACATGCTAAGCTCACACAGAAACAGAAAGCATGTCTATTTTGTTAATTCACTTGCTGCAGAAAACAGCTGAACCAAATGTTTAATCCTCTTTTTTTGAGCATATATAGCAAGCAAACAGCTTGGATGAGCCAAAGTACTTTAAATATTAGTTGCAGGCAAATAGTATCACAGCACAAGTCTTACTGGAAAAGCTTGTAAGGGAAATGAAAAAAATCACAATTCTCTTTCAAGCAAGAAGGTGCAATAGCTACAATTCTCACTTCAACAAAAGCATCCTTATCATTCCCACCAGGGCCCCTGGCTGCAAAACCTTTGCTTACAGTGAATAATATCAGAGTACATATGGAATACTGATAGCTGCTTTAGAGAACGCAGAAGCTCATCAGGATAAGGGAATTCAGAGAATAAAGGCAAGGTATTTACATATACTCAGCTATCTCTTCACATCTAGCTTGGTCTTGATTTTTTCAGAAAGCCTTAAATCAGCACATTATTTTCTATTACAATGAGAAAGACAAGGAGCTACCTATGCACAAGCAATGTATAGCTTGCAACTTACCTCCACGCTGAAAAGCATTACACCTTTCTTTACAGCACCAGTGAGGCTCACATACACTGAGCCATTATTTTATTTTTCTGACTCATTATTTTACTTTTCTCTTTAAAATTGCAAGCGCTAGGAGAAGCCCCCAAATACCTTATGCTTTTAAGAGAACCATTTCTCTTCTCTTCATCTTAGAGCACTTGCTTAACAACACGATCCATGCTTTCCCAGTCAAAAAATAGAGCTGGTTTCCCCAGCCAAGCTGACTTCAGCCCACTTGAGACCACAGCAGTTACAGACAACCAAATGAAGATATCCCACCTTGTTCTAAAGTCATGACCCAAGAGCCTTCTTACCTACTTCAGCCACCCCTGTATATGTGTTTTTAATCAACATGGAGCACTAAACAAAAAACTCGAGGTGAGTGTAACAGCTGAAGAGAAGCAGAGGAGCTCCTAGCAGTTCATTGCAATCTTCTTTTTTGCCAGTGAGGAAGCGTACCGAAGCCTGTAAAGCAGGTGACCATTTCCACAAAACTTGCAAAAAACATGTTGCCCACTTGGAGGGCACCTTCTGAAAGGGGAAAATGAGAGCCCTCTCTTTAATATCCTAAACAGCTCCATGCACAGAAGACTGGCAGCCACGTTCATGGGTAGCAGATGGGCTAAGATGCACAGCATGCGCATACGCTAATATGCTATTAATTACTGAAGCCTTCAGAGCTACTGCAGCATTAGGCACTAGGGAAGGATACCAAATGAACACATTCACTAAATAAAAAATAGAATAATAATTTTGATAGAAATATGAAATTATTACTGACCATGACAGCAGGGCAGGGTATCCACAGTAGTTAAATGACTTTATCTATATAAGTATCCTTTATCAAAAGTTTAAACTGCTAAGTTGAAAGCTCACAAACATCAACACATACTTATTCCTTCTCTTCCACTCATGCCAGTTAAACAAGAAACCTGCCAAAAATTGCAATTTCTCACTCACATCCTATTGACTAGGGGACATAACACAAATTATCCATTTTGTTCTATTAGTTTGCGTAAAGATAGCACTGCATTAACTAAAGCTCAGCTTTCCTGAAAAAGTCAGTGGTCACATAAATAGATGCAAGGCTTTCCATCAACATTTTCTTAACTCTTCTGAAAGTATACAAGGGCCAACACCTCTCCACACATCTATCAACTTCCTTTTCATGAAGAAATATTGTACAGATTTTGTATGAAGCAGGCTGAAGACAAGTACTGTTGACAAATATATTCCCTCAGTCATCAGCTCCTAGATGTTTCAGTCCAGCAGTGGTAGTAAACTTGCCCTACAAACCCTTAACAGCTGTTTCAAAGCTGAGGCAGATAGGGAAAACTGGCATCAACAAACTATGGAAGCAACTAGAAAACTCAAGGAATTTCCTTTCCCTCAACACACAAATCCCATTAGCTGTTAACTAAGTACTTGTCAGTGTGAATGACTAACAGCAAAGAATCTTTCATATATCATCTGGAAAGAGTCAAGCCCCTGAGATCTCATTATCAGAACCAAGTGCCCCAGCTGACATGAATTATTTACTGCAAACCAGTGCTTTTGATTATGCACATGCATTAAACACTGAAGGTGCATCTGTGCCCCAGTTTTAAAACCATCATGTGGAAACAAAGCCAGAAACTGAACTAAAAATCTAACATTTATCCTGCAAAGCAATGATGCTTTCACTTGATAAGCTAAAGTTTACCAATCACACGTGACAACGTACAGATGTTTTCAATACACCCTGGCAGTAAATGATAATGGGCTATAAAATACATGCATTTGTCTTCCTTTTGGCACACTGACAAAAAAATAGTTCTTAAGTCTTTATCATATGTAACCACATCACTTGGTAATCTCTTCCATGTATCTGACTGACAGTATTCAGGGAGACACAGACATCAAAATGTTCTAAACATGAGTGTGAGGGTAATTTTTTCCTGTACAGTGCGATTTTAAGGAAAAAAATACACAGCATCCATATCCCAGCAGTTTGGAAATTCAAAATTTGTTCCCCATCTATTGCTTCTCCTCTATCAGAGGGCAGCCAAGTGATCTACCTGCCCTGATAGCAGTATCTTTAAAACAGCTGACTCAACTCTTACATCTTGTTCTAAGAACATATTATAAATCCAGGTTGATTACTTGAATTTGGGGATTTAACATCATTTAAGTCAAGACATGTCTTCACATAGTACCTTAATGCCCACATCACCTGGCTTCCAGGCATTTTTTGCCACACTGGAACACAGGATCTTCCATTTTAGTGTTAAAACCTCGTCTTCAGCTTATACAGAATCAATAATTCCAAGTAAGGTGAGAATATTTGCAATGCTAGTCTGAAAAAACTCACGTATGTATGAACACAACAGGTTTTCCTCAATGAAAAATGAAGCATGATTATCATGTCAATACTGGGGTGCTCATTCCTGTCACTTTGCTAGGCTAATTTGTTAGGCATAAGTAAATTTTCACACATCTGAGATGACTGAAATGGTTTCTGAAGTTACAGGGACAAGTCGAAGAAATCATAGTCAATCTTCAGCCACTGCACAACATTTCCTGCTAAATTCCCTTCACTCTTTGCAGCCAAGACCTCTGCTTCTGTGTGGCTGTTTTTATTTTGGGGGAATTGAACCAGGTGGCAAGCAACAGCCTTTCATCATCATACAATTGCAAACCAGGGGAAGCAAAAACAACACCTATTTACAAGAGCACTTTACAAGTAGTATCAAGTGTGAGGTATTTAAGATCGTAACACCTCAGGGAGCAATTATACAGCCAACAAAAAACACAAGCAAATTCTTCAGGGGTCTGTAAACATTTTACACTGCAAAGTTTAATCACCAAACTAGATATCCCACAGGAGATCTGAAAGCAATGGGATTTGAGCTCCACAAAAGCTTCTGAAAACCTAGTTGCAAGCTGAAAACGTCAGCCAAGGACAAGAAGGATATGTGTGGAGTAACACCTCTTTTTACCTCCTGCATGCAATAAACATAGGAGAATCGAGTTTAGGACCTTAAAACAATCAACGTGGACCTTTATATTTTGCTTTCTAGGGTACAGGGTTAGCATTTACTTTGCTCTCAAGATACAAATTTACATTTGCATGTCAAGTAGACACAGCACTAGTTTGAGTGTATAAATTAAAACAACTTACATTTGCAATAAGGGAGTCTAGGTCTCTGCCCTGCTACTAAACACATCCTAAGATGCCAAAGTTTATATGTGCATTGTACTGGCTATTCACTCTTCCCTATTTTGCTTTCCCTAAAGTACTACTTCTGTGTTCTAATTCCCCATCATTCAAGTCCCTCCTGAAAACACCAACTCTCAAGATCCACACTGAAGACCTTCCCTTTGCATTTTTATATTACATCTCTCTTGCAGCAGTCACCAGGTATCTTCTGTAAGCTCTCTCTCACCCAAATTAAGCAGGGATGAGGCATCTAAGCAGCTTCCATATAGCCATTCCTTAACTCCCTCCTTCATAAGTCCTCTTTCTGCTATTCCTAGGTGTGGACCCAAAACATTTTCATCTTTCTTAGCCCACTAACCAAACTCTAGGAGGCCTTTTCATCTGCAGATACATTTACTTGTTCTAAATAGCTTTTATATAGACATCCAGGCTAACCATACAGCATGAGAATTAACACCCTGACATATAGGGATGCTGAAACTCCCCTAAATCTGAATTACCTCTTTTGCTGCTTGCTCCAATTTGTCTGCATAAAACAGTGACTCCAGATACCATCTTCATTTACAAAACCACTCCCTTTCAGGACATTTTTTTTCCTATATGGCCCTGCACAAACAAGGCTCTAAGAAGTCTGCAAATATTTTCACTGCTGTTAAAGAGGAAGATAGAAGAAACACAGGCACGAAATCATTTTTTCCTTACATGTAAGTTCATATTAAGATTCATTTATTCCAGAACTAGTACATAACTGTCTTAAAGCAGTATATCTGAAACGCTAAGTTCCCTCAAAGCCTTACAGCAAGTTCCACTTGTGTTTGCAATGCAGAAAGAGTTAATGCTGACTCTTATGAAATTCACGACAGTTCAGAGGAAACGCTATTTCCTTTACAGGCACATGCTCTTCCTTCACGGAAAACCTCCAATCTCATGCTGATATTTACCTCACTAAATAAAACTGGCTTGGGTATGTTGAATTCCTTTAAGCATATTGCTGAGCATGGAGTCTAAAATTTCTCTCAGTATTGATGCTACTTACGCACATGCAAACAAGAGGATTCTACAAGTCACATATAGTCTTAAGATGCACCCTTACACTTTGAAAAGTGCACTCAAAACACCTGAATTCAGCCAAGTCAGGTTCCTTCTGGTTACCTAACTTTGAAAAGCAGGATGAGATGTTGTATAGTGGTAAATCAAAAGGCACAGTAGAAAACTACTGTGAGAAAAATCAAGTGTCATTCTGACTCAGGCTATTAAAAGAGCTCCAGAACAGTCATAAGTCATCCCAATTACTTGCATAAGCCTGGGGTGGAGAGACAAAAGGAAAAAACCTATAAAAATCCACATGATGCAAAAATACTTACATAGAGACTTTTCAAGTTCAAGTCCTAATAAAAACAGTTTCTTCTCTTAGTTTCTTCTGTAATTCCCATAAAATGCAAAAACAAAATAGCAATTTTCATTCCTGCTACAT
The DNA here is from genome assembly GCA_013398735.1 of Nothocercus julius. Lineage (NCBI taxonomy): Eukaryota > Metazoa > Chordata > Aves > Tinamiformes > Tinamidae > Nothocercus > Nothocercus julius. The sequence continues at coordinate 112,605 of VZSV01000329.1, read as the reverse complement.
GCTACTTGGCTTTATTCTATTCCAGAGGCCCAAAGAGCCTGGTTTAACTTACATATCTCATTATCCCCACCTACTGGTAAGAGCTGCCACTTGCTACCAAGCCCATATTTCACATAATTTATATGCTGCTTTTTTAATTTTTAAATTTCAGAAAAATCGATAACAAAAGCAACAAGAATGGAAAGCAAACAGTCTAACTCAAAAAAAAAAAAAAAAACTGAAGGCACAAACTACACAATACTCACAGCACAACCATTTCCCCATTTCTAGAATTTATCCCTTACTACTAGTGTATTCAATTTACCTCTGGACTGAAACCACACAGGAGTCAGCCAGACATGCGCTCTCATCATTCATTTCCAGTTGAAGACCTAATTTTACAACATTTAAGACATCAGTGTAATTCAATATTAAGCTTCCCAACCTATACTGGTAACAGTCATGCTGCACACGTCTCCCCACATAACATTACTAATAGCTCAATTCCCTTTCAACCAGGAAAGGGCTTGTGGTGTTTCAAGTTCATTACCCAATTTACTTAGAATCTGTTTTAATTACTAATCCTACCTTTCTTAAATGCATGCACATATACATTAAATGAAACAAAGCACATGAGCCTGCTAATGCATCAGTAGTATGTTTTAAGAAGTTACTAACCAAGGTCATGCACATATCAATACTGTTAAACCTGTCAATTCTGTTACCAGTCAAAGTGTTGGGCAAGTTCACAGTAGTGTCAAAAGAGTAACTGCACACTTTTTATTGGTAAAAACTACAACCTAGTATCATACTGTATTTATTTATCCAGCCTAATTCACAACTCAAATTAGGTTGTAAACTGCTTCCCAAAAAAAACAAATCCTAGCAGCTTTGCCAGACAAGCATGAAATATGTAGTGTTTTTAAGAACAGTTTCAGCACACAGCCATCCTCTCCTCATCCCACAACACAGCACCAAAACAAACAAGTCTACTATATAATCTCCTTTAACTTAAAGCACTGGCTTATTTTAAGATATCCAAACTTTTCTTTCAAGAGTCTTTTCTTGACTCTTTTTCTAGTGTCAAAGGCACATGTTTTTCCTTTTCTCAATACTTACATGTCATTTATTCTATTCCCCATTCCCCCTTCACAGGGTTGCCAGTAACCAGAAGGGGGCAATATTTTAAACAGTATATGAAAACTACACCTTTTAAAAAAAAAAAAAAATCATTAGACATGTTTACTAGTTTGAGGTTTCTTGCCAAAAAATGTGTCACATCAAAGCTTCTCACCTGGAAATCTAAACAAAACATATATATATAGTTCTAGTTTTATACACTTCATCCATTTCTTCCTTACAAAGATTCTAATGACTAATTTGAAAACTAGACAATTCATTCATTTTTAAGGATAAATAAGACCTCTTCTTCAGAACCTCCACAATATACCTAAAGAACAGGTACTTTCATTTCACAACCAGCTGCTGTCTTCTGTCCGAGGATGAGAAACGTGCTCTGCGGCACAAAGCCAATACCAACAGTCAGAGGTACAATATCACACTCATGTTTTATAAGCTCCCAGCTGGGTCAACAAATGCATTACCTACTAGTGCTTGACAAGGTCAACAGGAATTGCCTGGTTAAGCACTATGCCTTGAAGTTTCTGGATATATCTGGACTTCACTACTGAAACATCTCAGAATAACTGAACATATTACTTTTAGACTGGCTTAAACAAGCACGTACTTTGAGGGTTTATTAGCATAGAGAGTCCTTATAGCACATGCTTTCTTTCCCCAAAAAGCAGCCTCTGAACACACAGTGAGTTCAGGAGACAGATTTTACTTGTTAAACACAACAATCCCTTATTTACCTCTTTAGCAGTATAAATTACCTCTTCTTCTGACTTGAGGACAAGCTATGTTTAACAGACCATATTGCCCTTTCCATTAAGCCATGTTCCCACTTAGCTCATAACAATGACGAAGTAGAAAGAGATTTTAAGGCCCACAGCCAATATAAAGAGTTAAGAAGTTTTATCCCCACCGCACAACCCCCCATTTGGGTACAACGCTCTCTGGTACCTGGAAGCTTATTGACAATAGGCTTCTCTTCTTCACATTGCATGAGCTGCTTTGTAAACAACCATCATCATCTTAACCTCCTTCTGCAGTTACCTTTCAAGCTATCCAAAATGTGTTTCACTGCTTTGAGATAGAATCACAGAATCACAGATAAAAGGAAACTTTCACCTGAAACCTTCCAAATATCACCAGCATTACAGGTCCTCCTGTGCACCCAACCTGGGGCTTCTGCCTTCACCAATACACCAACACTTGCTGCTAAATAACTTGTCATAGTCCTATTTATATTAGTTGATACTTCAGGACAACAGGACAGTCAAGTGAAAACAGATGCATAAAAACTTGTGTTTGATTTCTAAAGTGCATGATTAGTGGTTTCCACTACCACTAGCAAAACATGAAATATTTATGCAAGGATTCTCAGACTAAAATACTTCCCCATATAGGAAATGATTCACCAAAAGAATCAATATTTCCCCCTCAGGGGTCATGAACTGCCACATTTTAAGCTAGGTCTTGTTTCCTACATGACTACAACTTGCCCAACAATAGGCATCTGCCTTTAGTGCATTATTCATCTTGAATCTCTTCTCTGCCAACAGACACCACTCATGGAAATATTGTTGAGGTAAAGAAAAATCCAGCAGGACTATTCACTCACAATTCTCCTTACAAGACAGATATTATAAACATTGCTGATCACAGTCTTGCTCCATCTTTAAGCACCAAATTTTAAGGCATATATACAAACTTCTTCATTAAGCATGTTTTTAATGCTTTTCTGACTGGAGTATTCCTCTCATTAAAGAGTTCCCTTTTTCTCCTTACTTTATTGCATATTTCCCAGCATGTAAGGGCTGTCAATTAATCCAGCAGTTCCCTGATTAAATTTCAAAGTCACAATTCTAATGAATAGCCTGAACATCCTGACTTTTCTCGGGATTTCTGTTGCATTTCCAGAGAGCTAGGATACTTTCAGCAGCTTCAATACAGACACGTTGGTAAGAAGGTCAGTTCCCTGATACCACCACAATGCACATTGGACACCAAACCCTGCAGCTGATCAACACAAACAAGATCTTTCAGTCTGTATTGCAGGGAATTTAATGCATTCTGACATTTGAAATACAAATTTGCTATCCAGCTTACTACTGAAGGCTGCTAGTAGCAGCACAGCATGAGCTTCCACTTCTCAAGATCCCCGCACAGAACTGGCAGCAGCATGAAGGCCTCCTGTTGCCTTTTTGTTTTATTTCTTGGGTTATTAATCCTACAAAAATAAAAAACATCACTTTGACTGCCACCAAGCACAGCTGAGTTAGTATTGTGCAGAAATTACTAAGTGTTTACTGCCAACAGTAGAAAAATATAAGCAGTACCTAACATCGAAGTAAAAACAGTGCCTTTTCTGAAACTCTTTAACTATCACCTGTTTATTGGCACCTTAACTATCACTATTTAGAAGTGAAGATATTTTGCATAGAAAAACTGCTAAGCAGCAGCTCAAGTTTTAACAGCACTGCATGCTTGCCTCTCCTACATAAAACATAACAAAACAAAGCATGCCAGCGCAAAAGTTTTGTCAGAAAAGCATGGAGAGTGTTTTTTGAACAAGCTAATGACAATGTCTAAGAATATCAGGTAACTCAGAGTGGCTTAGACCACAGAAATAACATCATTGACTCCAATAACTTCATTAGAAATACTATGTCTCTGCTATTCACAAATATTTTACCTGCTAAACCTCAATTTGAAAATATGTCCCTGGGACAGAATCACCGGAATATGCAGAACTGAGTATTTGAGAAGGAGGACCAGGGGAGGGAAGAACTGCAGAAAAAAAATGATATTTTAAGCATGGTAAAATATTTCTCCATAATTCATCTACTTTTTTTCCTAACATACTACCTGTAAAAACAAACAATTATTAGCCTGCTTAGTAAAATCAGACTGCAATTTAACAGAGTCCAAGTTTCAAGTTCTTCTCCATTTATTCCAACAAGTTATCAGCCTCAAACAAAATAAAAAATAACAATGCTAATTTCCCACACACGAAGAAGTCAGAATTTGACTGCTCTACTGGAAGACATCACTTAAAATTTTAGCTCTAGCAACCACTGTTGCAATGATATTCAAGTTTGGAAGGTGAGCATGGTATACAGCCAGTATACATCATGGTCAGCTCAAGCCTCTAGAGCTCACATTCTGCTTGATCTTTTGGCCAGAGCGTGCACAAGATGCTCCTCAACAGTGCACAAATAACATTTGCCAACTTTCAAAAGGGACAATTTCACCATATAAATTCAGTATTAATTCTCACTAGCCCAGAAAAGTTTCTTATGAACAAATGTTTCTTTGGAAGCACATAAACAAGCATTGTATTTTCTTGCTTTTCAAATGAATGCAACTGTATTGCGACACAAGACTTCAGTGTGCTTCTCTGGTGCTGGCTGGTTTTGAAGAGGTCCATGCAACATGATGAAGACAAGTCTACTGTCAATCAACTGTCACTGCTGCACAAGGGCAGGCATGGCCAACAGGCAACTGGACCAAAACACGACCCAATCGAAAACAGGTTCATGTTTTCAGCATTTTCACAAAATGACAATGTGTTGTGAAGTCTGTTAAATATTTGGTATGCAGCCTTTTTTGCATGCATTCAAAGCTTCTCCTGCATTCATAAGTCATGGCAAAATGGTTGTCTACTATTTTAGAACTGTGTTCCCAAAAGCTTCAAAAATAACGTGGATAGCAATAAAAATACTAACAGCATCAGGCAATTAATCTGTTCCATATCAATTCATCTATTCCAAGCATGAACAAAAATACGACCTCAGTAGAGCATGACGCAGCTTCAGATCCCTAAGAACTATCTAGTAGATAAGGACAGAGCATACATACCTGGGAAGGATCCTTTTTATAAGCCAATCTATCACAATCTATTTATTATAGTATTTAAAAAAAAAAAAATCTAACCTTTTTATTCATGTCCCCTCCGAATCAGATTCACAGAAATAGAGCAGATCATGAATTTCATCCGTAACAAGAACTGTACAAGCCTATCAAATATTAAAAAGCACTGCAGATGTCTGCAGTCGTTTCTAAAAGCTGCTTCCAGACAAGCAAATTAACTGTTTTCAAGCATCCCACTTCTAGAAAACTATTCTCTTTCTTCATACGCTTTCACCCAAAAATGAGTTTGTCTCTCTGAAGCTCTTTCATAGCTATTAATAGCGTTATTTCTTTATCTGACACTCATAAGCTTCTTAGAAACTTCTTGGTCTCTGCATAATGTAAAGCAGTATTTGCATCCCACAGAAGTTTTTTCTGGGAACCTTTGACTCCAGACAACACATCAGCAACATCTTCAGGTTATCACTTCCACAAGCAAATACTTCAATATAAATAATTTTCAGTGCACTCCAAAGAGCCTCTTAAAAGTATTAGTAATGCATGCAACATAACCTCTATTTACTGAAGTTGTGTGGGCTAGGTGCAGTACAAGTAATACATTTTCTTCTAAGAAACAAACCCTCTTCCCCAAACACACCTATATTCCTAAGTGGCACTAGCCCGACAGTAATGGAGAGGATAGAAATTCATTCCAAAACCCATCTGCAAGGTTCTTCTCTGAACAGTTCAGAAAAAAGATGAGCTTAATGTGATCCAAGAAACCCCTCATTAGTGCAATTGCTTTAAAAACAGATATCTTACAAGCTATATCTTACCACATTTTTAACAGGAAATGCTGCTGAAGACATGTTTAGGACAACAGCTGTACTGCGAATCAAAAAATATCCTACCTATGCTTGACGCACTGTCTTCTTCAGATTCCTTTGCGATGAATAACATCCTTCAGAAAAACAGTAAGACGCAGAAATCAGCTTGTGCATTCCCTATATGCAGGTATGCAGGTTCAAACGCAGCATTAACAAGTTAAATGAGCTTCCTGGAGAAGCACGGAGCTATTTGAGGTCACAACTTCAGCCATCCAGAGACATGCAGCTTCTTTTGCATTATACAAGTGAATACGTTTCTCCGCTTACATAAGAGTAAGGAATCCAAGTTCTCGCTGTTTCCACCCACACCCTTGCCCATGAAGGAAGAGTCTAGGGGTTGCTCTGCAGCTTCCTCGTGTGCCCACGTTCGACTCAGATGAGCTGACTTCAGAGGCTGACAGATCAACACCTCCAGATCAAGGCTCTCAGACGCTTCTGAAAATAGCGCACCAGCTGCTATTGGTATCCACTCGCACAGTACTCAGCGCCACTGATGAAGTCTCACGGGTAAGACCTCCTATCTACTTAGCCACACGGTCAGGCAGATTTATATGTTGCTCAATATCTGCTGGGAGAGGCTGCTTAATGTTTACGAACAAGGATTTAGTTTTCAGCCTACAAACTGGGTAGCAATTCCTACTAACATAACGCTGCACATCAGCTGTCAATACTGCAGACTTTAGTAGTCAGGGGGCTGTTTCAGGCTTTGAGAGCAGATTATATGCACTAATATGAAAGGTCACTATGAGCATGCAGTCCTTCAGTAGACCACAAGAAAGCCAACATGTCACTGAGAATTGGCATTGAAGTTTTTGCATCAAATAACACGAAATCACTAAGAATTCACGATGTCTTCAATTAAGCAGATTACCACCAAAGAGTGAATATATATCCTTAGGTACCTTCCTCCTGGACTATGACCTACTGTTATCTCACACTATCACAGAAATTTATTCTGTCAAACAATCCAGTACAAAGTCCACATAATTATATCTACTTAAATACAAATCCACATCTGGCAATGAGCCTTCAACGGCTACTTTGGTTAGATATTGGCCAAGTTTGATCAAGTCATCATAGCTTTTGTCACTACAACAACTATTGAGATCAGCAAAGTCTCCAGCTTCTGAAGTCCCAGCCAGTAAACCAAGTCTCGTGTTTTCTATTTTATTAGCAAAAAGAAACTGAACAGTTTAGTAATATTAGCATCACTGATCCTGGTGAAGGATTATGCAGCCTAAGTGTAATAGGAATGTTTCATTCACCACTGGCCAGCTATGAAATGCAGGCCAGACTAGTTCATATTCTGATTTGCAAGTCTTTCCATTTGCACCGTCTGTATATCTTTCATAGGTGTAGAGTTCATCATTATTTACATCACTCCAGTTTTACTTTTGGCCTATATGTACCTCAGACAGAGCCAAGTGGAGCAGAGTCATAACCAAAACTGCTGGAAGTACAAAACACAGCCTAAAGAAGCAGCCACATTCTGATTACTTCTTACAAATATTCCTTTAATTAAAACCCTTGTTTTGTCCCTTCTTCACCCCAATTCTCAGCACAATTCTCATGCAAGTTGCTGTTCAATTTTAAAAAAATTGTATGTTTATCATACTCCACAAATGAGTGCTATAGTACATAGCATGAAAGTAAGACTTGACCTTGGTTATACTTTAAGCCCTATCACAAGTAATAAATGATTTACTGTTTAAGTCGCAAAGAGGAATACACAGACCGCACAAAATTCATGCTCCTGTTTACTCGCTTGTCAGATCATAAGTGCCCCAAGGCTTCTTCTCCAGTAGAATCAACATTAATAGTGTACCTTTCCTGACTTTCCAGCTCCATTTTCAGCATTAAGATATATGACCAAGAAATGCACACATGGATTTGGATCTGCTTCTGAAGTTTAGTTTAAATACAGAACATCTATAAGGGTTTTACATTTGTTACATAAATTAGATGAGATTGAGCCAGTTTACTTCAGAAAACATGCTCTATATAGTTTCTCTAGTCCATTTCCTACTCAGTTTATATTACCTAGAAGTTACTGTTTTATTTATTCCTTTTTTTTTTTGATTTCTGTATCACAAGAGTCATTTCAGGAAGTTTTAGTTCTAGTTAGCATTTATTTTCAGCTGAAAGAATATTCAAAACACTATTTCCAAACACTTTTAGGATTTTTCCAACTTACTCTTAAGCTATGCCAATTTGGTTAAAAGGATCAGCTATGCAGCGTAATACTTACAGTATTTTAATTTTAGCCAGTTTTAGAAGCATATTTATCTATGCATTGTTTTAGCAATCTAACCCAGAGATACTCATTCTATTATCTTCAGTTAGGACCAAGGACAAGTAGATCTCCTAGCCAGCCCTGAACTGCATATGAGTTTCTGGCATTTCCAGCTGCCATCTCCTGTCTCCTAGTTTGCCATAGATGGGTTTTGAAATCAATACAACAGTACTATCTGAAAAACTGACCTGTACTACAGCTGGTATAAAACCTCCAGCCACCACAACCATGTCCTAAAAAGCTTACCCTGAGTCTAGCATGCCAAATACCATGTTAACAAGCTCACTGAGAAAGAGGATCTGAAGACTACTTTCCTGGTGTGTTGACTTTGGATCGAAAAGCTCAAAAGCTAAAGACAGCAAACAAGAGAAAACAGGAAAAGCCTGAATTCAGTTGGGCTGTTTGATTAAGCTGAGCTGTTGAATTTAATCCTCCTCCCTCAAAGACCACTCTTGACAGCAATATATATTATAGTAGTTTGAGATTTTGTTTCCTGCTTTACCTCCCTACTCATCAACTCATGCAAATCAATCCCTCGACTATATTTTCCACTAGCAGAGACTTACAGAAGGAGAATATGCTAAGGAGGTTCTGGGGCTCTCCAGAAGCCATCTTGCACACTAAGCTCTGAGTCTCTGGGCAACAACAGGCTGAGCTGGTCTCATATTTAGTAGCTTGGGCATCTGCCCAGCTCTTACCTGTAAGATCGTGGGTGTCAGAGGCCGAGAGAGGGAATTAGCTCTTTGTATATGACTTGCTCTTCCATGCAAGCACAAGCACTGACAGAAGTTTGAAACATCCTAAAGGGCTTTTCAGAGAACCTCTATCCTACTCATTAATTCTTGGTATAAATGAACCATGTCCAAAGGAAGCTTAATATAAGGTTCTCCCAAGAGGGGAAAAAAAGACACAAGATCACGACAGTTGCTTCGACATTTGTTCTTCATCCCTTCTCTAGGGCTTTAAGTCAATAAGAAGAGTTATTGACAACAGCTGTTTGGAGAACTGGATCTACTTGCATTCTCTGCAGTATTTATTATTGTATTATCTAGCAACAGTCACAGCCAAGTATGTATCTGACAACGGTCTAAAAAGTAACCAGTGTTTTGCAGGCACAGCCTTCTCTGCAAGCTGTTCAGTTGCAGACAAGGGAACCTAGACATCCCTCAACAGCAATGGGGTTTCACAGGTTCACAGTAACTTAATGAAAGAAAAGCTAGCTCCAAACAAGCAGCTAGCAGCAACCAAATAAGCTTCATCACCATCTTGGATTTGCATACAGATCACAAACACTTCAGGAGAGGGTTTAAGAGGCATTCAACTTGGTTTATGGGCAGTAAGGGTCATTTATTTAGAGTCTAAACTAGGTCACTACAGAAAATTCCCCATGCTGTGCCATTCACAGCTATAACTATGTTTGTTCATCTTGCTAAGCTCCCAAATAAACCAAATGTAACCAGAGCACCAGTTTTGAATTAAATACTTCCACCAGAAAAAGAAACAACTTCCAAGGTGACACTGCACAATCACATACCAGCCTTTAACCTACTGCTTTGCTAAATACTTCTAGGAAATATTAAATAAAGCATTTCATTCGTTCTACAATGCAATCATTTGGGTGCCTAACAGATCACGCATTTGTGCATACTTAATCATTCAGTATGCTGCCCCAAATACTCTGTATTTGTGGCCAGGTGTTGGAAACTGCCCCTTCTCCTAAGCACAGACAAATAAGGACGATTCTCAACACCTGATATTTTCTTTCTAGGAAAGGTGAGCTTCTGCTCAAGTTATTTGACAAAAATAATTTAAGCCGAACAAGTTACCTTAAGGTGAAGCAGTGCACTTACCGACAGACTTTAATCTAGACATCCTAGGTAGTCACTCAAGTATAGAGTTCAGTTGGTGAGCAATATCCTTTCATATCTGCACAGATTTGACTGTCACTTACATCATCTTTAAACCAAGAGAACTGTTTACACTTCAGGTCATGTTACATAAAGACTATGCCATTCCCAAGGCTTCCCAAAAGAAATCTGGCTACACCAATTCTAGCCAATACATGGGCAGTAAGCTCATCTTAAACAGGTCCTTCACACCTGCCAGGTGAGAGCAATCATTAGAATGATCCTTTTCCCCACTTTAAAGAAAACACCTGAACATCATTTTAAGAAAAGAGTTGAACACTTTATCTAGAGGTGGAGGTGAGCACTTTTACTCTTTATTACCAGAGCAAAAAGTGCAAGCCACAAAATGGTATCAGAGGTGACTGCAGACAGGAATCACTAGATGATTTCAAGCCAAGGCCTTACAAGGGCCAAGTGGGTGGAAGGGACTACTTTGGGGGTCCAAGTCTGAGCTTCCTATTACTAGTGCCAGACAGACACACATGCCAAAGGCTACAGTCCCCTATTTTTGTATCACTGAACTGTTCTTGACCTCTAACAGCACCACCAAATCTTAAATGCACAGCTGTTCCCCCACTATGGGATAGTGGTGGCCAGGTTTTTTCTGTTAACTAGTTAGTGGGTTTTCACAGAAAAAACAGTCAAAATTCACCACATTAGTCTTTCACCTCATTCTTTTCTCACTCGTTCAAATTATCCAACTAGACATCAGTGGCTGTGGTCTGTACAGCATTCCTTTCCAGTCCACTGCAGTCTGTCATCCACAACTATATCTTCATTCAAAAAACAGGATGCTGCCTACCACTTCTGAAGGGGCTCATCTTCAGTTTGTCAAATCACTACAGCTGCACTGGGTACCAAAACCTGAAAAGTCACACAAATTAATTGACAGTTATATTGAAAGAGGAGAAAAAAATATTCAAGTTACATTATCAGATTTGTCTTAGATATCTGTCACATTGCAAATGACACAAGCAATGCTGTAAGAAAAAAAAATCCTCCTGTCTGCATGATCTGAATAGCTAATACTACCATGTCAGGCAGAGAAGGAAGGAGGGAAGGAGAGAGGGGGAAAAAAAAAAAAAAAACAACCACATCAGATTACCTTTTCTTTGGCAATGCCTACAAAATCCTTCAAAATTTACAGCTCTTTCACTACTCCAACTCTCCTATGCTGACATGGTTTTAGACAGGCAAGAGCCAGAACAGCTAAATGTAAAAAACTTTCCAGAGATGTAGCACAAAAATGCAGCATTTATAGCACACGTGCCACAGACACGTGATGATACCGTTTGTTATCTCCGCTGCACAGTTTTGCAAGGAAAGTCTCAATCCATGATCTGAAGGCTGAATATTCAGAGAAGGCAGCATATCAATCTTCCAAGCCTTCAGCCTAGTTTTATCTCAAGTAGGACAACAAGGAAAATGCACCGATCCATCCTGCCATCCTACAGGGTACATTCTGCTCGCAAGCACTTGAGCCTGGTACATACCACATATTTCAGAGATGCAGCAGAACTCGGCACAGAAGTCATCATTTTCACCTTCTGGATGGTGACCATCTTTCTTAATCCCTTCAGGCAGTGTTACCTTCAAGTGACACCTAATTTTAACTAAGCAGTTACTTACCCTAGCCATTTGGTGACTAGGATTGTTTCTCTCCAACATTTCTCTTAGCACAGAACAGTCATTTGGCCAACTTACCCAGCCCTGAAAGCCAAGGCACTTTTTCTCCCTCTCAGCAGTGGATATTTTTAAACAAATGACATATACAGCTTATTTGCTAATGAAAGAAGAGTTCCAATTCCCATAAAAATAAAGGTCAAAAAATGTTTTTAAGCAGCATCTGGAATGTTTACCTCAAGCATAATAGCTTGAGGTTTTTTTGTTTTTTTTTTTTTCCTCCATCTTTTACTGAAAACTTAAGCGGTACAGGCATCATTCACTGACATAAGCCAACATTTCTTAGACACTAAAGATGTTATGCATAGCCTTACTGCTCTAACCAGAATACGCTCACAGTCTTCAATTACCATCCACCATCATGTACTACCACTGCCACAGTGCCAACAACAGTACCAGAATCTTTACATTGGCTGTGCTTTTCTGTGTTTACTATGTGCAAATGGAAGAGCAAGCATATAGACACCACATAATACACCAGCGTTGGGACAAGGTATAATTAACAACCTACAGTTTTTATTTAAAAGCAACTCAGGTTCAGCACATTTATAATCAGTTGCAGATAGAGGGAAAATGCACACAACTGCCAGAAAAATGGGTTAAAGTTTGTTAGAAGTTGCTGAAAGTTGCTTCAGAGAGTACTCATTTCAGTTGCACTAGCTCTTGTGCAGCGTCCAGCTACGTTGATCCTGCCACTCACAGGAAAAAAAGCTTTCGGCAGAATCCAAAAATCCACTAAACAGATCCAACAGCCCCAACACCACAACAGTCTGTCCCAGACCTTGCAACACAATCTCACAATTCTGTACCAGCTCTGAAGCTCTTTTAAGTCTTTAGTGAGCTGATTCAGTGTGCTAGCTTAGTAAAGCTGCTGCTCATTTTTTGTGCTGAATTGTTTTACGCAGGGTTAAAATCTGGAAAAGGGAGCTGGTGAGATGGAAGTTTCATTTTCATTTAGCAACAGCTATTTATTTCATGTAGGTCTGCCTACTCTTAAGTTACACTCCTGGAAGACAGTGAAAATCTATATAGATTTTTAGCAAGTTATAATTTGTTACTTGACTTCGCCAAATGCCTTTTGCAGTACTAGCACTCTTCTCAGATAAAACCATCCTGGAGTCAAGAAGTGCATCACCGCACTTAGAATTTAATTGAAGCTGTAATAATACTAAGGCACGAAAGAGCATAGAAATATAACTCTCTAATTACAATTATATTTATTGCCCAAGCAACCTGAAGAGGCCTCCAATGGGATCATAAAATTTACCCTGCATTTTTCTTTAGATCATAAAAAGACTAACTTTTGGAAGAAACTAGTGATATTGTAGTACCTTCTTTAATTGTTATTAACTTGGCTTCATCTACTCAATAGACTTATTCCTATAAGCTTAGCAACTTTATTACATGTTTTATTATATTTATTAGCATGTTATTACATGACTGCAAATATTATTTATTGCAAATAAGTTTGAGTATCTCTATTTAAGCCATTTTAGCCACTGAATAAAAAACACGATGTTAAGCAAGCCAAAAAGAACCACGCACATGCTGAATCCATCCTCTCAGCTGGAAGAATGTTTAAGACTGTCCCTATCTTCTTGACTAAGCTTCTCGCTAGCACTTTATCTTCTAGACTTCTCCTGCTGTCACATCAAACTTCATCATACGTAATATGAAAAATCTTCCCTTCCACTTCTTCACCCCATTTCAACCTGATCCGACAGAAGCAGAAGTGTAGAAAAAGTGCCTAAAAGGAGGACAGAGGAGAATACTTAGGTTAGTCTGCCAGGCCAAAGAATGGATTGGGCACACGCACACCCAGCTCCACGTGGCCATTAGTCCCTCTGCCCACATGGGCACAGCAGTGCACATGAACTCACCAGCACACATGTCCCCCGGATGCAGCCGTCACACGAGCTGCCTCTTGTTCAGCTGGCAGCGTGGGTTGCAGAAGGCAGCAGGAGATACAGTGGAGAAGCATGTGATGATTCTGAAGTGTGAAAACTAACTGTGCATTCATGATCTTCCTGACAAGCAAATGGCAAATGCAGATCAAACCCAAACCATCCATTTCTTGTTCAAAGTTTCGGCTTTTTAAACCAGATGCTCACCATGACAACACAGTACAGCAACTTCTAAATGTTGCAGTCAGCCTTAAATTTGACATTGATACACACTCATGGAGGGCAGAAAAAGAACCAAATCTAAGTCAAAGTCCTTCATTTCTTCAAAGCAAACGAACACAGTATTCAAAGCCTCAGGAAATTTGTCCCTTCTGTCATTTTATCTCACACCTTGAAGTCTCCCAAGACCAGCCACTGGCCTTTGAAGGAAGACTTTTGCTCTTTGTATTTCTGAAAACTGTTGCCCTTGATCTAAAAGTAGGCTTTTGGCACTTATCTACACATGTCTGAAAACAATTAAGAGATTTAATCATTTCTACTCCCATTGCATACATCAGATTCATCTCTACCTTTATACTCAATACAAAGTCTTATTTTGATTCATACATTTACATCCCACCTTCCCCTCACCCTTCTTTTTTCCACGATGCCCTTTCCAGGGCACCACACAAGTTAATTCCATAAACTATTTGCACTTGCCTAGAAGATGCTCTATACATTAAACATCATTTTCCTTTGCCAAGTCTTCCTCCCATGCGTAACCACACATTTCCACTTTTTTCAGCCAAATTAGTTTCCCAACCAGATCTGTCAAATTCTAATGCCAGAACAGCATAAAAGGAAGCACAGAAGTGGCAGTGAGTGACTGCGGGAAGAAATCACCTCAGCTGCCTGAACAGCCACCGAGCTTGCAACTGTGCTGTGCTCAAGTGCCAAAGCAGGCCACAATAAGCAGATCCCTGCAGGACCTCTTTTAAGGACTCAAATTTAGCCAAAAAAAGATAGTGTCCCCAACAGAGAAAAATCACACCACTTCAGCACAGGGCACTCACTACACAGCTGGCCCACGTGTAATTCCCCAAAGAGGCACCAGGCTCATCCAAAGGAACCAACTTAAGATGACCACAGTCTTCCCAATTTCTTTATATCAAATGCTATTACCTTCACTACTAGGCAGAGAAACATAGCTTTACATGTGTATGCATCTTTTACCCTTTTTTAAACATAGAGGGAACTCAAAGTCTCAGAGTTATTTCCATGAGAGAAAAATAGCCCTCAACATCACCAGATACAGCATTTTGTTGAACAGCCACATATGATTTTTTCCCAAGCCTAATAATCTGTTTAACTCTTGGAGCATTTCAATCACTATTTGCTTACTATGTGGCTTCTGTTTCTCTTAAGTGCTCACCAGTAACCTACACTTTCACAAAAGGTATTGACTCTCCCTTCTAAAACCACATTGCACTATAATCCTGCATTTTGAAAAGCCAAATTCACATGTCTAAAGTACAAACCATTCCCATAGGAAGATACAACCCTGCCCAGTGCTGTGCCCTGCAAAGAGCTGCTGACAACACTGACCTGTCCAAGATCCATCCTAGCATTTATACCCCAATATAACAAATATGACTTTACAACAAATTCCTACACTAGCCGACTGCACCACCGCTGACTGTAGAGCTCCACAAGGCACAGTCCATGAAGCATTTCTTCTGCCTGCTGACATCTCAGATAGGCCAAGCTAAAAATCATTAGCACCCTCTTATTTCAAGAGGGATTACAGCAACAAGCTGCCTTCTGCAGTTCTACTGCAACCACCTAAAAAATGCCTATAGTAAAACAACATTCACTGAAGCCAGTATATTCCAGTGGACATTTACATTTCAATGGTTCGTTTGCTTTACCTCCAAGGCAAAGTACTCTACAAAACAACTGATTCATTCAAGTTAGGAAATCACTACTTACCTGAAATACAGTGTGTTACCTCCATCAACAAAATCAATTTTTACAGCTATATAGGAATCACCTACTGTCAAAAAGTTGTCGTAAAAATAAGGTTGTATGAACTGCCACTAGTTCCTGGACTAGGATCACCCAGAGGACTGGCTTTCAGATCATTCCTGTATGGACTAACCCTCCTCCTACTTCAATCCCGAAGGATTCACACAATCAGCACTGAAGGTCACGCATTAACATTCATGCTTGCCTCCAACTAACCAGTTTTATGCCAGTCCAACATTCACACAAACCAGAGTCAAATTTACAACTTCCATGCAAACAATCCGAAGAGACAGCTTTTCAAAGCCATTCATTTCTCTAACATTACAAAAGGCACAACGCACCCTTTAAGTTGTCACTATATTAAAGTAACTTTGTTGAGTAAATTCATTTGAGTTCTTCCAATTTATTATAGCAAGTAAAATAACATCTAGAGCCAAATATTGATTATAATTCAGTATATGTAAGTATACTTAAGTCAGGAAGAGTACTGCATAGACATCCATGTTCATACCTGTTCATAGCAGTGTTTTTGTCCTGCCACCTTCCTGAGCCTGTTTAAAAGCTCTAATCCCATTTGTGACTGAATCCATTCATCAGCATTTGACTATATCTAATGTGTCAGCTCAGAAGAGCAAGGGAAGAACAGCATTTACCAAACGTCATCACTTAGTAAGAAGTATCTCCGCCAGAGTAGGGGAAGGCTACGAGGCCTATACAGCAAGAGTTGCAGAATGCTAATTAACCATGCAAAATGTATGGAAATTGGACATTAACACAAACTGCTTTGATTGCACCTCCTATTAAGGAAGCCCTTGCTACCAGACAGCTTTCACACTGCCTCCCTTGCTCACTGCCCTCTTTCTCCAAGAGCAGCCAGGTTGCTGGCTTAGCCCAAGTAAGCTATTTTATTTGCCTTTTAAAAGGTTATTCCAAACATGCCACAAATGCATGCGCACACCTCCTCCTCCTGCCCCAAATCAACTCTGAGAACATCTCAGTGCCCAACTTGTTTACTTGTTTTGGTCCTTGACAAACTTGGGTAAAATTCATTTTCCCTCATCTACTACAGTAGGTTTTTTTTTTTTTTTTTTTTAAAAAAAAGCTAGTGGAATGGCCTAGTTAGCCAATCAAGGAAAGAATATTGGGGCTTTAATTTTAATAGCATGTCATTACCTAACATCAAATAATCCCTAATAGAACCTACTTTAAGGTCACTGAGGTATTTTGCCTCTTGCTATTGAATGCAGGCTGACAGACACCAGAACTGACACACCTTTTCAAATTGATCGATTTGGTTCAGCTGCCAATAGGCTCATTTCAGTGCTTACTGGCTTGGTCCCACTGTAAATCTCTAGTTAGAAGACTACAAATCTATTAAAATGTCTACAACATCTTGCATATTAAGTTCAGGTCAATTAATGCATTTGTCAAATACCTCAGCACCACTGTTGAAATTATTTCCAATCTTAATCTTGTTTTGCCCACAGCAGCTGCTCCTGCATTGACTGGCACACGTGTGTCAACACAAATTTAAATGTTACATCATGTCTTTTGTTACCTGAAATTGTTTCATCTTATGTAGTCTACTTTTACCATACAGATAATGTTCTGGAAGCAGGAGGTATGTTTAGGAATAGGTCATGACAACATGTTCTAGAGGTTGTTTAAACACTAGAACTACGATGAGACTATATTAAATCAGCCTTTGAAAACAAGCCACTTACACTTCCCCAAAGTATTCCCAAGACTAAAACAGACCCATACTTAACATTAGGCACTTGAAAGCAAAACAAGAGCCACCATTTGCTTATGTTTGTATGCTGACCAGTTGAAAAAACATGTAATGCTCCATTTTAGAAGCCTTTCAACATCACTGGGAGAAGAACACAATTAGTACATGCAGTTCACATCAACCACCACATCAATAGGCATAATAAATCAAACCAGCAGCCCTCTAACCAAACTCTATTACGCAGCAGGAAGCAAGCTGTTGCAGTAAGCAAACTATTTCTTGAGATGCTCTTTTTTCTACATGAAAAATCAGCACTCAAAAGGTCATGAGGATCTCCTGACTTCAGCTAGGTTACTAGCTTCAAAACACATTAAGCAGCCCAAGGCAGATGGCCACTGTAAATATTTGTGTATCTAGCTTAGCTAGCACTGCTCCCCATGCGAGTAACCCACTCTGCTTCCTTCCCCCTCCAAGGCTACGCACCTGTGCATCCAGCACATCTCTCCCCTCAAGCAAGTCATGTCCTTTTGGTTAGCTCCACCCTACTCTAACTTAATTTTTCAAGATGAGTCAACAGCAAGATCCTCTCTCTAAAAGATAGTGCATTGTTACACATCTGAGCACTACCAAATGCCACATTCCCCTGACAAAGAACTATTTCTAAGCTTAATTAACACAGGTTAAAATTAGAATCTTCTTTTGGAGGAGAAGAGTAATCAAATGGGACTAACTGGATGATTTGCCACAGGGTACAGCAATACTTTACCACAACTAGTTTCTATTTCTGCCTGCTTTCATTTATTCAATTTAAAGGCTGAACTTTTAAGTTCCAGTTTGCAGAACAGCACTGCCCATACAAAGCGAAGTCCCACATACATGAAGACTTGCAGCTGTAGTTTTCCTTCATGGGCAGAGCATCCCAGTAGCACTGCCAAAAGAGACCATTCAATGCAGAACACAGCTACCTTCCCATGCAAAGGAAAAAACAAATACACATGCACTCACAAGCACCCTCCAAACTTAAACATACACAAATCCCATACCATATTTTAAAGACTTGAGTGTGCAGTGAAAAAGCTAATAAGGTATTGCTATAAATCCATTTAAACTCTACCACAACATCGATTTAATGTTTGGGAAAAACAAAACAAAACAAAAAAACAACATCCTTTTCCTTCATTGTCATTACTTACTGGTTTTGATAGCTGATACACATTCCCTTGGCAATACAAGTGGTAAAAACTTCTAGTCAGAAACAGAGACAATACAATTAACAACAACACTATAGATTAACTACTACCGGCTTTATCAGAATTTTCACCAAATGCTCATATCTGTTATGATTTTTATGAAGATGCATATCTAGTTTTGTTTCTAATCAATAAAAATATCCAAATGACAGGTTCAGTATAGTTATTTGATTTCAGCCTCTCCTATTTTCTATCTTTCCTTTAAAAAGGATACGTGCTTTTTTTTTTCCCCCCCCTCCCCTCTCTCCCCCTATTTTTCATTAAAGCCAACTGGCCAGATTTTTACAAGAATAAGAACCACCTTTGCCTGAGCAGAAATGCCTACCACATCTGCTTAATAACAGGATCATGAGTAGCATAAAGGCCATAATATTTTTCTGTGATCTAAGTATCAGCTGTCATTCAGCTTTTTTCAACATTACTAAGGGCTTTGTTTTCAAGGTCAACAGACCTTTTATCCTGTTTATTCCTCTACACTACTGATTATCTACCCTTTCCAGTCTTACTGCTCTAAGGATGAAAATGTAACACAGTAAAGTCCCCATTTTAACAGCCAGATAGGTTTAGACTCATCTCTAAGGATAGCTGTTCATTACCTTTTCAGATCATTCTCAATCTTACTGAAAATATTAGGTCTACAATTAGAGCCATCTATCCGTCAAGACAGGCATTTCAAGGAATTGAATGTCTACCTTCTGTCCCAGGATAATTGCATTAGAAATAGTCTATTCAGAAGCCACGAATTTTGAGGAGAGAAAAAGAGACCAAAAAGTCTCTTTACACCTAACCTACAAACTGTAAATACAAATTCTAGGCTGTCAGAGAAGTTCCTCATGTCAAGCGACTGACCAACATCCCCATTGTTTCAGCACTCTCCCATGCTGTACTTGACACTCTTACCCTCCTCCCCTTTTTGCTATCGTCAAGCTCTATTTTTCCATCCATTCTAGTTTACGTAGTTTTCAGTCTTCTCAAATACCTGCAAATAAATCCTACCTAATCTTTCAAGTGGTCTTCAAAGGATAAAAAAAGCAAACAAACACCCAAGCTTTTCTTCTCAGATCAGAAGGAACAGACTGAAGATGCTGAATGAGGTTTTCCTATTATGCCACACAAGCTCCCCTCATATACATAGGGGAAGATGAAAAAGCAACACAATTTTATATTTCTTTAACCTGGAGAGAAATGCAGATACATTATTATGCAACAGCGCTTTCCATACAAGCCATAAACAACAAGGTAATTTTGGAATCTTGTGCAGTCAATCCCAAAATTTTGAAAGGAATATAGGTAATTTTGTAGGCCAAGTCATAACAGAAAATGTTATGGATTATTACTACTACCATTGGCTTTCTGTCTATCTTCACAGGGCTACAGAGAGTACCAATAGCTGCCACAGGAAAGCTGATTACACCATCATGGTCTTTGCAACACTCTGAAATGATTAATAAGCTTCAAACCATTTAAAGTAATTTTACTGAATAATTTTGGCTGCAACACTGTAGGAAGTGAGGGGGGCAGAAGGGACCATTCCATCAACTTGGATGGCAGCTGCTAACCTAGTTGAAAACAACAGATTTAAATTACGAAATCAGTAGCGGTCACTCCTATGCTTTAGATATACTTTTAGACTCTTTATTTGATACAGGTCAAATTTCTCATTCTCCCTCTATCTGGGAATGCATATGTAATATTTAGATGGCTATTTTAGATATTTTAAAGCAATTAACATGAAAGTTCTAGAATCCTATCCTGAAGAACTGGTTTCAATTTTGTGCTTTATCAATCCATACAGAGCCTTGGACATCTTAATTGTTTTCCCCACTTGCCTAGCTAGGGAAGATTTTCTCTTTTTGGCTGGCACTTTAGAGGAAATGCTGGATGAAAAAGAAATTATTTTGTTAGAATACAGTCTAACCATTTATGGCCAAAGCTAGCCACCTGAAAGAATGATGCTTCATAAATACTGGGGGCACACGGACATGAAAATTCCACACACCATGCTATATCCTACAGGGGCACAGACGCTCCAGAACTGCAGGAAGACTTCCATTGACCACCTCTGTAAACCCAGTCCAAAGGCAATGCAGTTTTGATCCGAAACAACCACTAAGTATTCCAGGCCCTGAGACCTGGACTCCACCTAAGAGCACAGGGAGAGGGACAGTCTTCGGCAGTGTGTACTACAGCAACAAATTGATGATTTTAATCCTAAGACACATTGCTATATCAGTGGCCTAAAGACAGTAGATTCACTCTTAGCAGACTGCCAAGAATACAGGAGATTCCTTATTCCAGTAGAATTACTTTCACAGGACATTAAAGGGAAACAGAGCTGGTATCCAGCACCATGCTGTAATTACTCTAGGAAGCACTCTTCTTTGTGCCATTTTTCAGTAACAAAAAAAAAAAACTTAAGAAATACCAAAATATGCAACAAATACTATAACATTTACACAGATATGCTACTGAAGAATAACATCTGTCTGGTTGCTACACTCCCTTTCAACATCAACGTATATTCACACACCCATCATCTTATTGAAGGGCCTAAGACCTCTTTTTCACTTTGTTGACCAAGCTTCACTCCAGGTTCATAATTAGTCAACTCAGATACATCAACATTTGGAAATTTAAGTGGTGTGCATTTAAATGACTAATAGCCTGCTGCCTTAACAGTCACTGAGTGCCATGCTTTTAACGTATTTCCCCTAGAGAACTCAGTTGCTGCGATACCTAAAATGTAGGCTAACTTCTCCACTGAGCAGGCTAAGTCACAGTAGTGAAGTAATAAAAAACATCAGGGAAAAAAAATAAAAACAGTCTTGCACCACTGTATCTAACAGATTAAAGTTATAGGATGATATAAAACTTGGCAACTCTGAGTATTTTGCTGCATCCTCCTTCTAGTTAGCTAACAAAAGAGAAGAGTTGAAAAGCAAATATACAGGTTCAAAAAATATACAAGTTCACAGCAAGTTTCCTAACAGGAAGACCACCACCTGCAGCTTTAGTTGAATGGAAAATATAACCACGACCAAGTCAAAATGCATTTCCCTCCCGGTTTCAAATTATATTGAACACTGGGTTCAATTGGGTCTAGAGTTGGGTTAGGCTATAAGCCGGCCTTCAATCCCTCCCAATCCCCCCACATGCCGGAAGAAAAATCAAAACCAGAACCACACAAGGATTCCGAAGCTTCTCATAGATAATCACGATGCACCATGATATATCTAAAGCAGCAGCTTAAACTCCAGTAATCTTATGAGTTAGTTGGCTTGTCTGTATTTATTTTCTTAAGCATACATAATAGTTGCCTAATCGTTAGGATTATATTCATTATCCTACCATGTAAGCAAATGAAGCTACTAAACAAGACACTAAAATTATACACCTCATTATTGACCCTGCATTTTTAGTACTTGCTTTTTTAAGTGGTTAACTGAAGGTTACTTAAACAGTAAGAAAAAAAAAAAATAGTTCACAGAGTTAGAAATGTGCTGTCATCTGAATACTCTTTCATTTGGAGCATTATATAGGCTCTAAATATGGTATTAGCTGGAATTCCATAATAGAGTTAATAAGGATGAATGTGTATATTCTGATGAAGAGGTATATCTGCTTGCAACCTTTTTTTTTTTTTTTTAAAAAAAAAGGGGAGGCATTAAATACTTCCAAAAAACTTCAGAATTCAGCCAACTAGACTGGTACAGATGCCTTAAAAACAAGGAAGTCTAAAAATGCCTCCATATCCTCTTTGAAATTCCTAGTTTAAAAGAAACATTCTAACATCACATTCTCCACTAGCAGAACTATGTCAAAGACAACCCCCATTGATACCTTCTTTTTAAAGGTTTGTCACAGGATTCACACAACACTTGCACTTCTAATTCCTAAATAAATCTGATTAACTTCCCAATTAACTGCAAACAACTTGGGACCAAGAGTTCTAGCCAGAAGACCGAGATGAAAAGTCTTTCATATGAACAGGACATATGAAAGAAAATCAAGTTCAGCTGCATCTTTTCATGGCATTTAAATAACAAGCTATCAGGACAGCAACCAGGCTCAATACTCATCACAAAAATCTTTAAATGAACTGTATCAAGCAATTAAATGCTGCATAACTTACAGAATAGCATTTAATTTTGAAGGAGCAAAAAACATAAAGTCTTAAAATTGGTTAGGAATCTTCCCTTATATACTTGCGTTAATAGTGAAAACTTTTATACAGAGCTCCCTAAGAAAGTTTAATACTAAAATGCACAAAGACTTGTTACAAAACACTTTAAAGATTTCATTAGCGGATGCATTCATCTATAAGATACTTACAATAAAAAAACTCTGTAAGCAATGAATTAAAAATCTAGTAGATATAAAAGTTTTCAAGTTGGGCTGTTATAAAAGTACTAGGAGAAAGAAAGCATCAGTATTTCCTTTTATGTTATTTTACCTCTCCCAAAAGTGGGTACTTGTGTCCGCTGGCTGCCTACACAAGCCAGCCTGGTCACTCAATGTACTTGCAAGGTGCTCTTTATTTCCTAACTCAACATCTCAGTTACACATGCAGATCTCTTTCCATATGCAGGCGACATTCATGAAACTATATCTAAATTCTGACAGTAGAAAATTCCCAGAAGCCTTCAAGCCAAATGCGACCAGCATCCCACAATTTATGGACAACATGTCTGGCACTCTTTTTGCTTCATTACCTCCAAGTACAATGAAAGTCAGAACCTCAAAAAAGTTTAACCGTAAGTCTCCAACAATGTTGATGGCATCTGGTACAAACAGTCCTTAAAGAAGATCAAAGATAAATAATATTACAGAAGAT
Source organism: Nothocercus julius (assembly GCA_013398735.1). Taxonomy (NCBI): domain Eukaryota; kingdom Metazoa; phylum Chordata; class Aves; order Tinamiformes; family Tinamidae; genus Nothocercus; species Nothocercus julius. Next base: position 89,155 of record VZSV01000329.1, on the reverse strand, counting down.
TAATGTTTTTGATAATTCTATCTTCTGTGGGAATAAGAGACTTAATATATTCTTGCTCAGAAGCAGGGGAAATTTTACCTGCAGGGGAAATGTATGCTGACTGCAAGCAACTCTTAATTTTTTCCCCTCTACATATGATGTAAATTCATGTGTATGGAATGAGAGCAGCATATTCCTCAAGTTGGGAGATAAGTTTCTTCACCAGACTTGGACTATTCCACATTTCGATTAAAAAAAGCAGGTTTTATTTTCATATGAGGCTGCCAGACTACAGTATGTTTTGAAGTGCACCTAAATATTTGCAATTAATGAAGTATATCCTATTTTTGCATCAAGAAAACCTGAGACCCATAATTAAAGCCATTTGCTTCAGGTAGAAAAGCTAACAGACTAAGGCTGGGCATACCTAAGGCACTGAATAATACACCCTATTAGAAAATAAATCCTGTGAAGTCACTTAAATGAGTACTTCAGTCACCTCTAGGAAAAGGCAATTGCCAGTTTGGGCTTAGCAAAGTACAAGGCAGCATATAGATGGAGGAACTGATGTTGCAGTATGTGTTTTCTTTTCTGCGCCACCTCATTTTAGGAAGTGGGACTTTTTTGCCCATTTAAATAGAAATAAAAAACAATGATCTATATAGGCAGCAGCATGAACGCTTGTTTCAGCATTATCGCATGCTGCTTTAAACTAATCCCCCAAAATAAATGGTGGCAGAAGTCCTGCACACTCCCTAAAAAACCTTCAGCATCACAACTCATTTGTTCTGACGGTGTCGTCTGATCCACAGCATGTCTGTCTGCCTCTGCCTCGGGGGGGGGGGAAAAAAAGAAAGTTATCCTCTGAACTTAACAGTTTCAGGTTTTGCTGTTGGTTTATCACTTTCATGCATGCACTCAATGAGAATCCAATTTAGTCATGCAGCTTTTGATGACAATAGCAATGCGGAAAAAACCCTCAATCTCATAATCCAGAGAACAGCCACTTTACTGAACTGTTTTATTCACGTAAATCTAAGACACCACTACAACTGAACCAAACTTTCAGTTTAGCAGCCATGCAAATTAGGGACAAATATTTGAATTTTCTTGGTTATTCAAACGCTGAGGTCTACCATCTTATCCATGGAAAAGAAAAAAAATGCTCTTTCATTTTGATACTAGCCATTAATACTACAAAATACATCCTACACTTAACAGATTTGTCTGTACCAAAGGCTCAGACAGGAAGACAGAAACACAGCAAGGAAAGGTTACCTTTTAACTAGATTAATACTGAACTCTGTACACATGATCTTCACGTATAGCTACAGCAGAAAAGGGCATTAAGATAATTGTTCAAAACATGTTCCATGGTCTCATATAAGCAGCAATCATTGCCCAATACTTACTATGTATAAGCTCAGAATATATCCAAATGCACCTATGCATTAGATATGGAGAAAACACTGCAGTGCTCAGATCCAGTGCATCTGAATGAATTGCACTAATCCCTCATGAATTTAATTCTGCCAGAGGGAGGGGGTAGCACATGCCCAGTATGCTCTGTTTGTTGTCACAGCTTAGATGGCTTCTGCTGTGAAATCACTCCCTAAGTGCTGCCTGCTCCCCTCCCCCCCCCAAAAAAAAATTCTCAGTAAAATTCTGTCCAAGTCTAGTGACTCTAGCACCAAAATTTACCACATCTTTAGTTAAACTACCTCATGGACCTGGGAAGAAAGCTAACAAAAAAGTAGCTTTTTTCTTTTTTTTTTTTTTTTTTTTTTTTTTTTTTTTTTACAAGCTGAGATGCACTAGGCTGCCTCTCAGACATTTTTAAACCTTTTCAGATCCCAAGCAAACCCAGTTTAATCAAAATATATCTGTATGCCCAGAGATTCAGCTTTAATCACCTCAGATCATACAGCTCAGTCCACAGCACAAAGACAACACTAGCTTGAATAAGATGAGTAGTATCAATGTTCCAAGATTCAATGTGACACTTGATTTTTCCATCTTTCATCACTTTTGCCCCAATATCCCCAAATATACCATCACTCTTGATTTAAACAATACAACATACTCTCAACCCCAGCTACACAAGAACTTGACTCAATTATCTATTCGTATGGTGGAGATATAAGTGTGTTGACAAAATAAGTAAGTAGGAGTGACTGGTACTCAGTTATTGGAGTGACTATATTCCTCTCCAAGTCCTGTAGACAGGCAGTTTCTGCTGCTTCCCATGTGTACGCCTGCAGGAAGGCTCACGTGATGAAAGGGAGGCTGCTTTGCAACATTGATCCACCTTTCTCTTATCACAAAGCCGTCAAATTAAACAAGAGTCTCATTTCCACCTAACAGTGTCAATCGTTCCCAAGGAAAAAGGTCCAAAAAAAAAGCTGTGTTGATGTGCTTGTCATTTTCCTACCATCACAAGTAGGAGAAAACCTATGTTAAGCAAAAACAACACAGCTGTAGTCCCATATCTAACAGAAGAAAACAATGCCTTTACGGTACATTCACTTGCCAGTATGTTCATGGTGAACACATTTGTATCATAGCTCCACAATAACATACATTTAAAAGTACTAATGTTAACAACTCAAAAACTGAGCATACTCTCTCCTGTAACACAGCCTCCCTACGCTGCTGTCCTTTGAACATGCCAGCTTGTAAGACCAACATGGAATGCGTATCAGTTAATGACAGACTCCTCCAGTGAACGCGTGCTCCGGCTGTGCTTCCAGCTCCACCCTGTGATATTTTGTTTTCAAGACAGAGTACTTTGAAAAAAGGATTCAAGAAGAAACATAAAGCAAGGTTTATATCTGCTCCCATTTCCCCCACCCGCTCCCACAATGCATCTGCATCTTGCACTGCCTTGAGCAAGTCTTTCCCAAATACAGACCCTGCTTTTTCTTCAAGACTGATGCTGTTTCTCGAGTCCTGAGACCAATGGGAAATACCGAACAGCTATAATTCCACCTAAAACTCAAACTCACAAGGCATTATATTTATATCCATTTTTTCTTTTTTTTTTTTTTTTTTAAAACAGAAATAAATAGAAGAGAGTCACAAGATGGTCTGGGTCATAGCCATTAGTAAATGAATACTGTCTGGTATATCTGTGTTATTTAAGGTAACAATCCTCCCTTAAATCAAAAACAATTACGTATGCATTTAAGAAAAGCACAGACAAAAGGATGAGGGAGAGGAGGGAAGAGGAAAAAAAAAAGAAAAGAAAAAAAAAAAAGAAACAACCACAATCTTATAAGTACCTGCTGGTCACATGGCAGTCAGCATCTCAAGCCTGTTTTACTACTAGGGGATTATAAATAACTTGCTACATTTTCACCACCTCTCCCCGGTTCGAGAAATAGGCTCAAAACCTGCAGCAGTGCTAGCTGAAGCAAAATCTATTTGGACAGACTTGCAACTATAAAGACACAGTAAACTATTTTGGACACTCATCACTACTTGTATTATAAATCTGTTAATAATACACAAATTAGCAATCATATTTTTGCAATTTAAGAGCCCAAGACAACCTTGACACCATTAGATTGTTTTCAAACTCCTTCATGAAGGATTAGAAAGTTTATTTTCATGTTGTTTCACATTTCTTGGTTCATTCTCAAATTTTTATAACAAAGTAATGCTAGTAAAGTTTGGGATGATAAAAAAAAAAGAAAGCTGATAGCATTCAGCTATTTCTTACTGTAGATATTTACAGGTTTGTCTCTAGATTTTGTTATCTTGATAAACCAAAACGTTCACAGCAAACCTTTAACCTTATTCTTATTTCAAGAATGCTGGACTCAGTGCCTATTTTTCCTCCCCATTCCTGGGCACACTACACACTTGATATATGAGGTGCTTGGTACTGACCAAGCATCAATACATATGTTGGTGAAACTAAGTTCATGAAAGTCAAGACATGATCAGACAGGGTTTTACTATTGTTAACACTGTAAATCACAGCATTTAAATTTGTCTGGCTGCTTTGTGTGAATACCACATAAGGAAAATGGAAGTGTATGTTTTTAAACTATTGACTCTGACCTGTAGCAAAATGCAAGTAATCCATTTCTAATTGTTTTTAATCCAGTGTTATTAATTCATTAGCTTTTCCTCACACAGAACCATTGCATCTGATAATAACACATCTGATTATGAACACTACAAGTAAAGAAGTTTTGTTGAAGAATATGTCAGTGTGTCAACTCAGGAAATAATTCAGAAACTACTGGCAGCAGCTCTCTTCAGATTATAAACAACTTGTGCCAAAGTATACAGAATTGTTACTCCTGGAAAACCAGTTTATTCTCACATTATTTCAATAACCATTCAATAACCAGCAAGCATGTCAAGATGTTCACTATTATAATACAACTGAATCCCTGTATTGAACCAGAATTCAGTTTTACACAGAAGTCCTAATGGTGTTGGGAAGCCTCTTATAAAAAATACTGATAACGAATAAGTCAGTAACACTCTTTACTAACAAAGAAATTCTCGAAATAAGCAATAGCATCTTTAATTCACTGACATGAGCTCACCTTGCTTGCTTTCTCTTCCAGCTCAGCACCTTGCTCAGAAGAGGCTCCACAGTATTTAAAACTGCTCAAGCAGGTGTTGGCTGAACATAAGGTTAAAGTAGCCTAAATTAACAAGACCCTATTTTTTTCCTTAATATTTAGTTGTTTCTGCTTAAAGAAACTGCTTCAGCAAAAAGTTACTCAATATATTCTCATGCTAGCCGTGTGCCAGCTACATCCCAATTTCCCACCAACAGTGAAAAGGTTGATTACATTGAACTTGAAAGGCTTTCAGATATTTAGGGAGTATTGTTAAACTGCTAAATTCTTTGCAGTTCAGATAAAGACTTCTAATATTTCAGCAGCAGTAAAACACACTTTGCAAGTTAGTTCTACACATTCTATAAAGTTACTACACCAGTTTAGAAGTTGTTATCAGTGAGAAACATCGAGATAAAGGAGACTTAGAAAAAAATACAACTTGCAGTTGAAATCCAAAGGAGTTGGATTTTTCTCCTCCATTAAATATGCCTTTTTTTATATATATATAAATATTCAGAGTTATCTGAAGAGCCCCCTGAGAACTCGGTGCCAGCCACTAAAACTATTTCAGTTTTAAAGCCTTTGTGTCTGATAAATGAACAGAACTACAGCAACACAAATGATTAATAGACAAAAACAGCAACATAAGTCACATACTATAAAAAATAACTGCGCACATTGCTCCACACTCTCCTCTCACTCCAGCACCAACTTGGCTGTATGTGTTCAGCATCTGACTTTAAGTCATATATTCATACCACATAAAAATGCATCAGCTATCAGTAAAATATATATATATATAGACATATATGTTCTGCTGAAGGACATCTTCCATCCTGCAGGTGCCTATCTCTTCAACGGAAGAGGAAAGCAGAGAGAAGCAGCCCCAAGAGGGGGCTCAGAATCCAGCAACCATCCCCCATAATTTCAAGCAAACAAGTGCCATGGAGAACACACATAAAACTCGACAACTTAGTGTCCAGCAAAATCTCTGCCTCAAACTATGCCCCTTAATACATGGCAGGTGTTGCCAGCCACAACAACTTGCTATAGGAGACACCTGAGAGGGCTCCCCCATTCCAAAATGTAAACAGATTTAAACACCATATCTATTGATTTAGATTGCATTTCTTAAGAGCAAACTGAATACTGCAGTCTCTAAAGTAACAACATCCCAGCAACAGCTATTCCAGCAGGACCTTGCAACAGATAATTTAAGAAAAAGACAAGCCAACAGAACCAGGTGGTTTTAACCAGCACTCTCTCAGGTGCTGTACACTGCACTACATGAGCTTGAATCCTCTCCAAAACAGTGGCAGACTACCTCAAATGCAAAGGTTTACAACATGAAGATTTACAAGTAGGTCAAATAACTCGCAAAATTCCATCTTAAAACATACATTCTCAGCCCAAACAGTTGGCTTCTTTTAACTCCAATGACAGCAAAGTTAAGATCTGAGAAATTCCCAATGGCAGCAATCCTTTCTTGCTATGCGCTTCCTAAGACCCTGTCCACAGCACTCCCTTGGGGCCAGACCCACATAAACCCAAGCCAAGCAGGCTGCTATCTCCATGCTGCCTTCACACCTGCGTCTTTATTTACAGCCTCGCAGAGGCGATTGCTCTGGGAGCCAGCTGTGCATGTTGTTTACCTACTGCATCCCTCCAAACCGGAACTCGCACTTTACAGCTCTGCGAGATGAAAGCAACGGAGCACCAGGGAAAAAAAGGGAAAAACAGCAACAACAACAAAAATCCTTTCGCTCAACCCCCCAGGCAAGCGCACATCGTCCTTCTGCCTTCCTGCCTTAGGAATCGTCCCAAGGGGCGGCAGCTCTGCCCGCGCACCGGCAGCTCGCGGGTGGCAACTTCTCCCTGCGGCACCGAGCACCGGAGTGCGGGGAGGGCTGGGGAGCCGTGCCCGGAGGAAGGCGACGGAGGAGGAGCAGGAGGCCCGCGGGGCACAACAGCCGCTGCCGCCGCGGGCCGGAGGGGCAGAGCCCGCGCTCCCGGCTCACCTTCGATGGCGATGACATGCTCGCGGATCTGGTTCTGCAGCACGGGCTCCTCCACGCGCTCCAGCAGCTCGTAGATGGAATAGATGTTGGGGTGCACCGACTCGAAGCGCTGGATCTCGGCCCGGATGGCTGCCGAGTTGGCCAGCTGCTGCTGGTAGTTCATGGTGTGGCCGCTGCCCGCCGCCCGCTCCTGCTCCTGCCCCGCCGCCTTCCCCCCTCTCCGGCC
>VZSV01000329.1:64099-81969 GCA_013398735.1 Nothocercus julius | reverse complement strand
GCGCGCTCGCTCCGGGACGCCCCCCCTCCCCGCCTTGCTGAGCCGCGCGCCCGCCGCTCCGCTACCCCCTACGTCCTTCTCGCCTGCCCGCTTCACGCTCACGCAGGCCACGCCCACTCCCGCCCCATGACATCACCGCGCAAAGCCGCTGGCCACGCCCCCCAAGCGACCGCGCGGCACCCTGGGAGTTGTAGTCCGCTGAGGGGGGCCTCGGGGGCCTCTCCGCCGCCCCTCCCGCCACTGGCCCCGCGCATCCTGCCCTCGGCTCCGTGTCTCCCGCCCTCGGCCCCGTGGGGCCCCCTCGGAGCGCTCTGCGAGGCGCCGGGGGCTCCTGCAGCTCGGGGTGCCTTGTGCAGGTGGCCCACAGGGCACCCTGTGCAGAGGCCATGTGCCCGACATGGCGGCAGGCCTCCTCACGTTGTTCTCATCGGCGGCCAACGAACTGAGAAGGACCAAAACCAGACGTTTGTGTGTCAAGTACGCTTGCTAAATTACTATGAATTGCATTGCTTATAGTGGGTAAAACAGCACGTCGCCCTCTGAGCTTGTCCCCAGCGAGGGAAAAGGCGGCGCTAAGCAAAATGGTGGCCTCTGTCCACCACCCAGGGCCTGGTTTCCTATGAAAGGGGCCAAGTGCACCCTGACAAGGCGAGGAACCGTTCAGCTCTAGTAAAGTCATCTCCTTCAATCGCTTGTGACAAGATTTTTTTAGAGTTTTAAAGTATTAATCATTCTGCAAGAGCTTCACCTTGAGTGTTCAGTCATATTAGGTCTTAAGGCAGAGGGAATAAAGGCTAATGAAATCTTCATTTATCAGATCAGGTTTATGTTTATCAGATTCATTGAGCTACCTCAAAAAAAAAAAAAAACTTTTTTTGGGGGGGGGTGGGGGAGGGTTGTTCTGTTTTGTTTGAAATTAATAGTGCAGATCATGTGATCTCTAGGGTAGAAATAGTAGCCACAGTAATGCAACTGTGTTCTTAACCCAAGTGAGGTAAGAGAAAAAGGCTGGCAGGTATGTGTGACCCAAACAGGGCTTGGCAAGCTTGGCTGCAAGAGGAAGAGCATGGAGTATCATAAAACCCAACATGTAATGCTACGGTGACCATCAGTGCTTAGTGCTGTAGTCAGCCTATGTTTGCTGGGTTCTCTATTGCCACTCTTTTGCAGCTCTTCCTAGAAAAAAAAATAAATAAAATAAAGCCTTGGTGGCTAGATAGATCTGAACAAAGGCAACTGTGAGATCCTTCAAATAGTGACTGTGGTGCTGCTGTTTCTGTCAGCTACCCCTGAGTGAATTCAGTCACATAATGCATGGGCTGTTAGGCCTGAGATAAGCAGTCATTACAATTCATGCTACACATTGAGTGATTAGTACCTTGTCTGCAAATAGTCCCAGTAGCACTTGGCCTTTAGACTTCTTGATGTGATGGCTTACACCAAAACAAAACAAATGCTATAACCAGCTAAAGAGGTGAAAGGAAGAGCTGTGGTATGAGATAGTTTTTTGGATGCTCCTGTTTGTGCTGCTCTGTGAACAGACACACCTAATTAACAGCAAATAGCCTGTGCATTCAAGTTAATACAAAATGAACTGCCATTTCATCAGCAGACAGTGAAAGTGACCTGTTTTAGTCACCAAAGTGAAACTTATTTTTCTTAAGGCAATCACTTACTGCAAATTTTCCCATTCTGATTCTCACATATGGAAGCCTCCAAACCAAGCTGAGGCACGAGAGCTTTTTCAGTGCTGCTTGCTGCAAGGGCTCTCTTTTTCACTTGTTTGGACAGTTGAGGAGGAGAGGGCAAATATGGTCATAGGTATCTGTCATCTCTCCTTCTTCATAACAAAAATGGTCTTTTTTTATATCAGTGCTGTTATTTTCTGATCCTAGGAACAAATTCTTCAATGGATAACAAGAACTGCAGGAAGAAGACAGTTCCTGCTTTGAGTTCTGAGCACTCTTTGAGGTATTTAAGATAACTTGCAAAGCGTAAGAGGATTTTTACTTTCAGTTACCTTAAACTGTTTGCATGAGCTAATGGGATGAGGAAAGCTAGTAAATGAAAACTATAATACTCTGAGTTTTCCTCTTTCTATTCTGATTTCTACTGTCTGGCATACCAGCATTGCATCAGGGTACTTGAGCTTTACACAAAATGCCAAAGTCAACAGCAGAAGAAAGAATTAAGCAAGAGCCTCTGTTACATGTGGGGCTGACCGTTTCCACCCCTGCTTTATGTCTTATATTCTCCCAGCTCTAGGAGTGGATTCATGCTAGGCTGAGATATGGAAAACATTGCCCTGACAGAGCAGTTTCAGCTGTAAATAGATGCAGCTACTGCACACAAATAACTGGAACATTAAACCCCTCCTGCTAATACAAAGCCTTTCTCTGATATTCTGACTCATACCCTTTCTATGAAGCTTTTGCTATTCTGATATTTTTTTGGCTACATAATAGCTTCCATGTAAGCTTTGTAAAATTAAAGCAAAATGTAAGCTACTCTTGCAGCTTACTCAGATAGCTCCTGTAAGCAAGCTGTAACAGTAAGTAACACTCGCCTTGTGCTTGTGGCAGAGATTAGCCTGAAACGCTGCTTGAGATGCGCAGAGCAGCTCTCATCTCTTAGCTATTAAACTCCGTTACATAGAGTCTGGCTTCTGAAGTGCCCCATCATCCCTTAATGTGAATTGGCAAAGGGAATGACTCTGGCAGCACTGCTGCGAGCCGTTAACGAACCTAGATTTGTTTTCTTTAGTCTGGGACATGGCTGGCTTGGGCACTGCGCAGCGTTTCTGGCCCTGCTTTTGCCAAGGGCCGGATGACCACTGAAGTTGGTGCCCATCTCTGGAGGTCATGAAACTTGAACTATTTTTATGAGTACAGAGGGCTGGTGTGTTTTGGAGTGAAGTACACAGAGTGAGCATGACCCCAGGACAGGTTAGCGTCCCGGGCAGTGCCCAATTCTCCTTTTGGAGGATGAGCTTCCTATGGCACCACGCTCCCATAAAGTGGATTCTGCAGTTCCTTTGGTACGAAGGTGCCATCTGTGCCAGCCTCCTCCTCCTCCTCCTTACTGACAAATCCACTCATTGCCGTGACTACAAAAAAACTAAACTGGATGATTTCATTATGATTTCGATATTGCTGTTCCTTGAAGGTATTCAGTAACTGGGAAACAGAACTGAATCAACGTGTCACACAGCCCTTGCTCCAAGCAGATGACTAAGCCTACCCAGTTCCTGCTTTTGCTAGGAAATTATCCGCCCACCATGGCCTAATGATGCAGACAGTGTAGGAAAGAAATCTGAGGAGATGCAGTTCATACAGTTGGACTTTTGACATCTGGACAATTAATTCTTGGTTTGGGAACTGCACCTCAACATGCGGTGCTAAAAACTAGCAGCAGACCTAGACCTTAGTGGAAATTTAACTGTAGAAAACTTCCAGACAGGAGTTACAGATGGGGTTCATAGTTCGAAAAGATGACTTTTAGGTACAGACTTTGGAAATGGAGAACTCTTATGGAGTTTCATTTAATTCCACTGTTGTCTCCTTCAAATGTTTTGTTGTAAAAATGATGGAGTGTGTTTTCCTGCCTGCTGAAATGGAAATGAGGCAGGAATAGCTTTTAGCTGCTAAATCAGTACCTGAAGTGTTTATTGAAATGATACCTAAAAAAAAAGAAAAAATCACACGCAAATATCACAGAAAACTGGACACGGAGGTTCACTTGCAGGCCTAGTGGAGAAGGGATTAACTGAGAAAACTGAGACCACAAGGATTCTGTACTCGCAGATTATCCAAGGGAGGAAGTCGCTGGTCATGAACGAACTAGCTGAGACTCATAAACAATATTTCACTTGCTTTGGTCTGCCTCGCTGCTTGTTCATGATCTTATACGCTAGCTGTTCATGTGACCACTGTTGGTATGAGCAGTGCAGTGTTTAATGTGTGGGGTGTGTCTGGAAAAATACAGGAAACAGAGTGTTAGAGATGCATCTTCGTGCCTACTAACACTGACATTGCCGTGCAGCCTGAAAACAAACCCATATGGAAAACAGCTATAGAAACAGCAAGCTTTCCTGAATTAGTTTTGCCATGTTGTGCATTGAAATGTCAGAATATAAACTTAAATAGGTTAAGCTCCCCGTAGTAACAAATTGGAAGGAAATTCTGTTATTTTGCTGGGGAAAGATTTGGGTCAGTCAGTTACTATCACAGAGTGATTAGATTGCTCAAGAGGCTTTGAAACACATGTAACTAATGAATTAACCTCATTCACAGAGTGTAAAATCTGTTCTCGGGGAAATGCCAACCAGTTCCAAACAATACTAATTATGGGGTAGCAACAACAAGCAATACTGAAGTTCTAGCTCATTCTTCAGGGTGCTCATGATACATGAGAAAGTGTTATTTTATGCTACATCTGCTTGAAAAAAAAAGGATAGGGCAAAAACAACCATATAGTCTGAAGGTGGGAGCATAGACCAAATTGCAGTTTCAAGCAATATTACTTTAAGAGGCTTCTACCCAGCAATTAACTATATCCTAGTGTTCTGTCACAGAGCAAAGAATTAGCAGTAACAGTATGTGGGCACCATATGGGGAAAGGTGTCCTGGAGTTGACTCTTGATGCTAGACCCTGGAACTCAGATTTTTGCTAAATAATCTGACATTTTCTGAAATGTTTAAAGTGAGCCATTGCTAAAGCTGCCCAAGTTTTGGCTTCTTGTTATTAAAGTTTCACTGTAAAATTACAGTATTTACAGCTTTGCAGAACTATCATCTTCATTAAACCCAAGACATCAATCAAATCTGGAGTTGTACTGTAGCTGTTGCTAAGCTGATAATTGTCTGTTTTCTAGTCTTAAAACAGGGAGTTCAAATGTTTGCAGTGAAAATAAATGTCATCTTCAGACAAAGAAAGAAGGCTTTAAGTCCTACCTTCTGCCTGTGCTATCCAAAACTTAGCTTCATTTCAGCACAGACTTAAATTATATGCAGAAAAGACATGCTCAGTATGCCTGGTGATATTGGTACCCCTGAGTCAGGGCTCAGTTAACATCCTGAATTTTATACCAGTGTTAGTCCAGTGACAGTCTCATATCCCTGTTCCTGGACACTCAGCACTTTATTGAGCTCTTATTGTAGCTAAATATGATTACACTGAAAGTGTCTCTGGTCTCTTTCCTGTTGTAACTTTTCTGACGGAAAATCGATATTCGATTCATCGCATAATTCCATGTTGAGCTCAGATGTAGCTGCAGCTGTGGTATGCTGGCAGGGCTTTAAACACTAAGGAAAAATAGCTAGGTTGTTACCTTTGAAATTTCAAAAGTACTATGAATTTCAGCCAAAAAAGCTACAGGAGGGGCCACTGTCCTGTAATTCAAGCTCATCTATCAGAAGAGTTAGAGTAACGTTACATGCATGCTGTCATATCTCACGGTAAGGAAAGAAGACACAGGATAAGAAGTGGATATACCAAGTCAAAACAACTAGGTTGGGCAAACTGTGGTCAGGACCACAGGCTTCCAGGAGCCTTCCAGAGTAGGAAACTCTCAAGGAAGATCATGTTCCCAGGACTGCCTCAATGAGAGGTACCTGTTGCTGAGGCACTAAGCTCACTCCATCAGTGAGGGTCTAAAGAGCGGTATGGATTTTCCTGCTATGAGAGGAACAGTAACCTACCCTTCCCTATACCCTGTCTGAAAAGGAAGGTAGCAAAGGAGTCCTCATGGATTTTGTGCTACCAGGAATGTCCCCTTGCAGGGTGGCAAGACAGAGGTCAGAACTGTGAACTCCCTTGCTGTTGAAGACCCTGTGAGATTTATTTTAAGAGCATGACATGATGCGAGTGTCTTACCCAGCATCCCCAACATGGCACCAAGGTAGCAGATTGCATAGCTGCAACAGCAATTTGGAACATATAGCTGCAGAGCGTGGCTGTGTATCACAGCATTTGCCTGGTGAGAACCTGAAACATTTCCTTTGGTGTCGTGGAGAGGGGGGTGAGCCGTCATTCATCAGCAAAGGGAGGGAAAGGAGTGTGAGAGCAAAACTGAGAACTGCAGTCAGGGGTGGTTATGCTCTTTCCTGACATTTCAGATGTTCTTGTTCTTCTTGCCCCAAACACTGGTGTGTGCCATGGCAGAGAAAGTGCTGCTCATGAATACTGATATCAGAACAGCATCTTGTGTATAGGATAATAATGTCAGAAAAGCAGCCTGTGATAGGCTCCTGGATTTGTATTTGACAGTAGTGTAGCTCAGAATTGCTTTTCTTTGGAACTTGTCCTTCAAAGTCAGTGATATTTTCTTGGCACAATAACTCCATCCCTTTGGCTTTCTTAAGTGAGAAGTTTCCCTATGGACTTGCATGAAGTGACCATGTCAGTGCCAAATCTGCCCCTCACCTGCAACAGGCCGGGTCCCTCAGGGCAGCACCATGCCACGATGGAGGTCTCCAGGGTGCCATCAGGTCTCAGCTAGAACGTGCTCACCACAAACAGTGATGGGATTTGCTGGGTGTCTGCGCTCTCTAACCCCCTCCAGGCTGCTCGTGCTGCACTGTGGTCTGCAAGAAGAGTCGGGGAACACATCCCTGGAAAGGAGCTGGTACTCACTGCTAGTGTGCATCACCTTACGTGCCCCCTTCAGTAGCTGTAGCTTTCTGATAAATAAGTAATGAAATCCTGCAGGTTATTTGTGTAGGATCTCTTGGCACATTTCCACCAATGCATTTTACTTACGGTTTGCCCAGGTTTGTCTGACCTAGTTCTGTGCATAAGCTGGGTTTAGCAGTGGAGTCCTGGAACTGTTCCCGGCTGTTAAAGCCAGGCTATTCCTTCTACAGTAGTTATTGGAGTTGCAAAGCCCTTCATCAGCTATGTACCATAATATTAACATAAAATGCATGTTCTCTGTGCTTCTGAGATTTGAACAAGCTTCTTATGGTGGCAGGACTTATATTCAATGTCACATGGCACCATGGGACCTGCTCATCCGTCGCTTGCCGCTAGGTATATACCGAACTGGAAAATCTCCTTCCTGTGTACCCATTGCAGCACTGTTATTGAAGGATAAAATGAAGAGTTAGATTGTTTTTGTAAATTTGAGTGTGATTTTCCTTCCTGCTGCAACTTCCCATCATTTGCCAAAAAAAAAAAAAAAAAAAAAGAAGGAATTTGGGAACTTAAACTTGATCCCCAGTAATAATGTAATAATTTGAACATCACGGGTCTCTTTGAGAGTGCTGCGTAATTATTGCAGACAGGGAGAGTTATGAGCAATAAACAATGAGCCAAGAAGTAATCCTTTTGAGCTAGGGGTACCTAAATCATACTCATTATATCTAAAGTACAGGGAAAATGCAGTGTAGGACTTAGTAAATAAATGTCCTGTTTTCTACGCCTAGTTAGCGTCATCCAGGAAGACTTTGAACTTACCCAAATCTCATCACCTTCCATGGATCTACCAGAATAGGAAGTTAAAACTACATCAGGGATATCAGGTCCTAAACTTTCAAAAGGAAAGCGTCATGCTTAACTCCCAAGGAACTGAGCATCCCTAGGATTTAGTTTAAAATGAAGGTTTCTGTGATGTGCTTGCTCTAAGGAATATGTAACCAACAACTCGAAATTTTAGACTTGATCCAGTTTAATAGTTGAACCGTCTCTCCCTATGGCAGTTAGACCACATATCTGCAGCAGAGCTAGAGATAGCACACATTATAGTAGGAGGCTATTGGAGAACCTCTTCATTCTCTTGCTTTATAAATAGCCAGAGGTTTGCCACTAGAATTCCCCTGCCACACACACTCCTGCACTTAAATTAGTAACATGTGAATTGTAGAGGAACCTCATTCTGATATTGCAGTTCCTGAGAGGGTTCCTCTGAGACTTCCTGGAATAGAAATGTGCCGGCTACGCTCGCTCCCAGCTCGCTGGTGACCGCCAAGCAGAAACCGCACAGGCTGCTCCAGAGCTCAGACCGGGAGCTGTTGGGCACCTATCCTGCTGAGGAAGCATTTGCTGAAATGCTGCAGTCCTGGGAGGCCAAGCTACTCCTGGGCGAGGAGGAATACCTACCTGAGGAATATACCTGACATCTCTGAAGACCAACTCACTCAATGCGGTCCTCCAGCAGAAGCCAGAATTTTCCAATTAGGGTGGAAGTGATTACTTCAGAAGTGATAATGAACTCTCCCTTGCATAGGTTATAACCCTTTCTTCAAAACTAATGGCACGTTTTCCTTTACGTGCTTGTTTAGTCTCCCAGAAGCAGAGCTCTACTTGCTGATCATTAGCCCACCTAAACCACTGAAGCACGCTATAGGATGAGGTTTTAAAGGCTGATGTTGCAAATTAACTACAGTTAACTAAAGATTAACTACAATACAGCTTTTTTGTTGAGAGCCTGAGTCCTGGTCCCACTGCTTTCAATGCAGAGTGCACAGAAGCACCATAAATGGACCCTTCAGCAGAGACACCCTGTATAAAATTGTCTGTTTGCTAGTAGGAAGGTGTGCTAGTAGGAAGGGCAAGAAGATATTGTGCCCTGTATGCATGTTGAAGGGAGACAAATTCCCTGGAAGGAAAACCTTGAAGGGAAATTAAAGAGTTTGAAAGGTAAGTAGGGTCCTGGCCTTAAGGAATTCCTAGTATTCAGAAACACTAGCATCAGCTCTATGCTGGCACATCTCAAGAAGGAAACTTCCAAAAGCTGGACACTGCTCATATGCACAGCTGTTGTAACTGCTACAGTAATCAGTTGACAGCTGATTCCTGGACTCAAGTGAATGGAATAGTATTTGTCTGCTGAAAAACATTTCCTCTACTTTGTAGAGACTGTTCAGATCCTTTCCCCTGGGCTTGGGTTATTTGCAGTTTGCCTCAACTTTCCTGCCACTTGGAGAGGAAAGGTCTGGTCCCCTCGGCCACAATCTAAAGGTGAAGAGTGTGTTAAAAAGAGAGGTCAAGTGTGTTTGCAGTAGCTTCAGAAGAGGTCTTGGGGATTTAATGCACAAGAATTCAGTAAAAGCCAAAAGATTGAAGTGTGAGATCTCTCAAAGAAAGTGAAGTTGTTGCTCCCAGAGCAGATTAGATAGATCCTGTGGCTCTAACCTCTCCTTGAAGTGTTCTTAAGGCAGCAGACTTCCACATAGCAGCAGTGTGGAACAAGTTGGTTTCAGACAACATGGAAAGCTGAAAGACCTCAAAGCTTAGCCTGCATCTTATCTTGTCTCCAGGATTACCTTGTGTCACTACTTTGAAATGCAAGACCCTAGATAAAATGCAGACTTAGATCTCCTTTAACTCAACTGGCTTGAGGTTGCTTGAGACAGGGTGGGCCTGCGTTTTCCAGGGAGCAGGGTTAGGATGCAGACGTATCTCTACCCTTTGCCTTTTTCAGTCATCTCAGTTGTTTTAAGTATGACTAAGTCATTAACCTCTGGCCCTCCGTTGTGTTTTGATGACCTGTGTGGGAAGTGTTTAAAGCTACCACCACATACTCTTGGGGGCTCGAGAAAGGGCTGCAGCGTCTTGGCTCAGACGGGTTTATAGTCAAATCAGCTGACATAAAATTAGATCATAATAAAGCAAGTGAAAAATGTCTGCTGCGGTCCCCAGTAGCAGCACTTCAGGCATACTGTCTTGAGAATCATAAACTGTATCTATTCACTATTGATTTGGGGAGAAAAAAAAAAAAAAAAAAAAAAGTGTAGTAGCCTTTCAAACATTCCCTGAACCATTTTAGGGGCACTGTAGTGTTAAATTATATATAAGGGACCTGGGGTAAAGTACTCTCAAAGCTGAGATAAACTATTACAGCAGTGGCTCTGTTTCTTAGACAGGAAAATGGGATGGGAAACGGAGTGCAGAGACAGCTGTCAAACACATGTGCACATCTGCTGGAGTTTTGCATATGAAACCAGACCTGGAAATGCTGTTGCCTTGCGGAACATGAAATCTGGATGGCAAATGGTTATCTAACATGGAATACTTGCCAGAAAAGCTAACTTCATGTCTATGCTCGTTCTTTAAAGGTCATCGGTTTGACTGGGAGTTACTGCTTTTGTTAAAAGAATTGTGCATAAGTGGACAAAAATGTTCCTTCTTAGCATAGTTCTTATTGGTGCAAGTCATGATCTGCAGGAATAAATGGAGGTAACATCTCTTATCAAAGTGCTTCAGGTTGCTGGTTATCACTGTGGACCTAAATTGTATATATCAAGAACTCCATGGCTTTTAAATGTTTTTTTGACTTCAGATAAAGGTTTATTCCAAGAGTTCCAGTCCTGGTGATAAATTTCATTGCCAATATGAATAATTTATGAATAATTTATAATTTATGAATAATTATTTTAATGGTTTGACATCCCACATTTGAAAGATGGGTCAAATTTCTGTGGTTAGATTCAATAGACTTACATCTAGTTGGCGTGGATGCAGTGTCTTGGTAATCTCTTGGCTTATACAGCTTATACAGCTTAGGGAAACACTGTTCTGCAAAAACTCACTCTGTCTTTTGAGTTACTGATTTGGCGGCAATTTTATTCACTGCTGTAGAGAAACAAAGGATCACTGTGGGGTCTGGAAATGGATAGGAAAACTGTGATGAGTGCAACTTCACTAGAGATTACAGTTGCATGCTAGTCTGCATTGACTAAATTGGCTGTTACTGGTAAAGCCCTAGTGTTTCCCCTAGAGGTATCGCTGAGATGCATCTGCTCTTACAGTACTCATGGCAGTTTATTCTTTCTTGGAGGCCTAAACTCAAGCAGAAGCATGATGCAGAAATAACCAGCAAGGACAGAGCAAACTGAAGCAACTTCATAAACAAAATAGCACTGCAGTGCTGCAAAGAAGTACGGGGAAGTGAGGAGTCACTCCCCAGAAGAGTTTGGCCTCAGTAACAGTGAGTGCATTTACTATCACAAGTGTGAGTTGTCTTCAAGTGATTCGAAGCTTCCCCTATCATAGTAAATAAAACAATGACATCATGGAGCCATTGGTTCCTCTAAACAGTCGCTTAGAAACCTTTCCCAGGGATTTTGTTCATGTCACAGCAGAGGCAATAGCCACTGTCTCTGCTGTTCAAAACAAACCACAGTCAGCTTGGAAGTTGATTATTTAGTGGGAGATGGGGCTGAGGCTCTGTACCTGCTTCCGAGAGGCATTTGAAACTTGATCCCAAATTCCAGCTGAGCATTTTGATATTAACTTGTGGGTGAAGTTGCTCTTCAGAGCAAAACAGGCACAAACACTATGCAGCAGAGCGGTCAGTGCTGGGCCTGCAGGGACAAAACTGAGGGGGGACGCGGCACAACACGTACGCGCGGTGTTCCCCTGGGCACTGTGATGTGCGTGGCACGGGCCACCTGGCACACAAGCACATGGGGCACAGCCTGACCTGTTGTGCCCACTGGCACAGAGCCCTGGACTAGCATTGGGAAGGTTACTTGACTAGACAGCTGGACAACTAGGTGACCGTGAGCAGGTTGCAGGGTTTTTCTGTGAAAAAAGGCAACACCGAAACCACTTGTGAAATATTTTAAGATGTAAAGAGAAGTCCCAGATGCCCATCAGAAAGAAGTGCATCTGGCTCACTGCTGAAGTGTGTAGGTTGCAGAAATAGTTAGGTTATATTAAATTAATCATATCAGAGCTGTATTGAGGAGTGTGGCATAGATGTCGGGAATGAAACAAAAGTGGGGCCTTTTCCGAGTGGGGATTACCAACAGGCTCAGTTCTTACTTCCGCCTTAGTTTGCTGGACTGGTTGTCTGCAAATAGTTAATGAAACACGTGCTTGGAGATGGACAAAGGGCTCAAAATTCAAATTGTATAGCACACGGATGTTGTAAATCAGGATAGCCTAAAAGAAGAAAAGGAACTGTAAACCTGCCAAAACTGGCCTAAGCTGCTCTCCACTGCTTCAAAGTGGCTATGTAACAGCACAGGACAGGGCATTGTTGCAAACAAAATCAGCTCAGCAACTGCCAAATTCGACTTGGGAACAAGAACAATACAAAAGAGGAAGCCAAAGAGATGCAAGGTAGGGATTTCTTCACTGTGCTTGTTACTGAGCAGGACTTTTTGAACCCTGCAAGGTTACTTCTCCAAGAGCAGAATTTGGCATCTAAGATTAACATAGTTTTGTGTGTGTGTTTGACTGAAGCTAACATCAAAGCAATGATCAACTTTTAGTCTTGGTTTTACCCACCCTGCAATGAGCTTGTTCATAAGTTCATAATGGCTGTTAACATGATCAGTCTTGGTACAATCTTTATGGAGATGCCTGGTCAGCAGATTGCCTTCTGAAGTGTCCTGGTGGTGCTACTCACTTCAGTATTTGTTTGATTGGGAGGAAAGAAAAAAAAAAAAAAACAGTAAAAATATGTTAAAGTATGTTAAAAGTTGACTGGGCAAGTTATGGATGAGCTAATGATGAACTCTCAGCAAGAGAAACTTTATGTGCCTGAATTAGACTTCAGACTTTTAACTCCTTCAATTGAAAAAAAAAAAGAAAAAAAAAACTCAGGATTTTAACATGAGCTCTTGCTTTGGGATAGTTTTGTTTGTTTGTTTGTTTTGTTCCATTTAAACTGCTCTCAGATATAGTTTCCTTGCAAAGGAAATGAATTAAAATAACTGGAGAAGCTATTTAGGAGTATATCATATTGAATAGTTTGCCTAAGCAAAAGATTCTAAATGTGTTTTGATGAGTAGAATTTCTTGTAAAAAAGTCTGATGTGAGAACATGATTTTAAGGCTAATGGACTTGGAGGATACTGAAACTCCACCAGAGAAAGCTTTCTGCAAATGAGACCTGGACTTACTCAATGACTGTTCTCACGGGTTTTAATTTCAGACATTACCTTTTGCTCTATGTAGTGCTTGCAGCTGTACTCCTACAGTCCAAGTGTGTTTTTCCTTCAAAATCACTGGAGAAAACCCAGTATTCGGCTAGAAATCAATAGGTGCAATTGGTTCATGTTGGTGCTAATGAATTGGCTGATGAAATATGAACCTACACTGTTTTTAATCAATCTAGTTTCTATTCATCCCAGTAATGCCCAGGGTAGAGCTGTCAGGGCCCTGAGCACACAAGTAGGCTTTAATTGTCCTGCTTGCCAGCCCCGAAGGCCCATTTAAGCTCAGTCCAGGGCTGCGCTTAGGCTTGGACATGGATGTTGCAGATTTTGGACCCAGTTCTGTAAAACAACTTCCTGGCTTGACCTCAGACTTGTCCTATCACTGTGGACCTGCCTGGTGGTTGCTGGGGCTCCTCTTGTCTAGTCTTGTGTTGTCTCGTGTCGTCTTGTGTTGTCTCGTCTTGCGTTGTCCCACAGGGTCGTCTCGTCTCCTAGCGGTGTCTCCTGTCCTCTCCTTGGGAAGAACTGGCCCTGGCTGCTCTCTGGTAAAAACCTGGCAGGACATCTCGAGCAAAAACCTTGAAATTATTCTGTCTTTTGAATCTGTCATTATGCACTTTCCTGTTACTGCCTTCATAGTACCTCTAGACTAAGAATTTAGTGGGGCTCATTTGCAGTGTTTTCAGTGAAGAGCTTACTGATGGCAATGAACTTTATCCCCTTATTTCTGGCCTTGTTCCAGCTCGCTTATACAAGTCCAGAGAGGTGAAGGCTGAGGCTGAGCAGAGCTTTAGCAGTGCTACCTGTGCAGCAAAACAGTGCAAATGGTTTGGTGCATTCACCTGCTCTCTTTACCCACTCTTCATTTTCATATGTAATGAGCTCTGTTCAGATGTTTTAGTACTGTGAAATGAGTTTATAGTTAATTCTGTGGAAACATGAGCTCAATGGCAACCAAACACAAAGAGGGAATTGAACACAGCATTATGCTGCTTTGCATAAATCTGTATTATGTGTGCATTTGAATACTGCAGGTGGTATCTACAGGCAGGAACAGAAAGAGCCCAGAAGGATGACTGAAGTTATAGGTCTGCATTAATATGGATTTGACAGATTGGAACTTCTGGCAGAGAGAGGTAAATTCTCACCTGAAGGATGGGTCATTGACTGAGGAAAGCAAATAGTATAGCAAGTAGTTGAGAACTACAGGAAGGTGACTCCCACAAAGATAGCTAAGCTGTTTGGTTCCTTGCTACCAAAAGCTCTGTATACTGAAGTATACATGAGGTCAAGAGGACACTGATGATGCTAATGGAAGAGATTAAGTTACTAAATATACAAAACCGTATCTGGGTTCGGAGCTCGTTATATGATTCCTTTTATGTTCTTCCCTAGGCATCTGCTTTTGGCCATATGGAAACAGGGTGTTGGGCTAGACAAACCTTTTCTGTGATCTGGTATGGTGGTTAGTGATGCAGTGAAATACTTTCTGCACAGTGTTTTTGAATGACTATTTCTTGGTGTGAGTTTGGACACTGACTAATTTGGGTAGGCCCAGAGAATGGACAGTTAAGTCTTGGCACCGTTGCACTTGCTAGCACTAGTTAGGAGGACTTGCACTTTCTGGAAACAATTTTTTTGGGGTGGGGGACATGTCACTCTAACCACACGCAAAGGAAAAGCAGGAACTCTGCAGAGAATACACATTTAGTCACTGAATTCTCTGATAAATGATTTCTGCCTTTTTAGCCACAAAATGACATTTGACTGACCTTGTCAGCTGGAGAGGTGAATAGATAAAATAAATGAGTTTTCAGTCTCCGAAGTGAACATATTTAATATGCTGGGTAGGAGGTCAGTATGACTCATCCTTTCCATTTGCTGGATGGCCTGGTGGACTAGAGAAAAATCTGTCCTTCTGCTGAATGCTTCAGGAGTTGTAATGCCAAGAAGCATTACAAGTGCCTTTCCAAGTGATATCCAATTTTCGTAAAATTCGGCCCTCTGAATCTGATTCAGTGGGAATCAGATTGTTTTTAGGTCCTATGGAGCAAGATTTCCCCATGTCACCATGTCATTAGCCAATTCCATGACCTAACTTGCCACAGGCTCCCGCACCCTAAGAGGGTGAATACAGAGTAGTTGTCTAGGGGGTACTAGAACCTCTTCCTACCCTAATACCACTGCCCTGAGTGCAGCAAGTGGCACGCGGCTCTGCTGCTTAAGCAGCCACTGCATCTGACTTAATGAGATGGTCTGATGCGGGACTTGAAGGCAGCAAATCAGTCCAGGTTTAGTGCTGCCTAGGTAACAGCAAGCTCTCCTAAGAAACAGTAAGCAGCTTCTACTGCCTCAGTTTAATAACCTGCTTTTGAAAAATCCCTGAGGAAACAGTGAGCTGTATGTCAAGTTCTCTATAGGAATTTAATTGGCAGGGGGATCCTTTAGAGAAACATCTGCTTTTTCTCAAGTACCTTTAGGAACTGGGCTTCTAGTTCTTCATTTTCTTGTTCTTCCTGCCTGGGACAGCTAACTGGGTATGGTTCGAGCTGGGGGAATGAATGCAGCAAAGCAGCATTCACAAATGCAGTCAGCCACCCAGGGCTTTAACAAAGCTGGTGCTGTCGTAGCAAAGGCGGCAGGAGACTGGCATGAAAGTAAGAGATTGCTGCAAAATGTTGGCCGAAGTTTGCTGAGCAATTAATCAAGTTAACTTTTACCTTGTGAAATGCTATAGGTGCTTCATGCTCCAGCTGCAGCTTCGAGTGATTTCTAAACGAGAATGATGTCAAGTGAGCAGAAACCTAATCAGTAATTGATGGATCTAGTTGCGTGTGCCTGTCACCGTGCTGTCTCAGATAGGCTTGAGCCACTGAGTCCCTCAGTGCAGCTTCCAAGTAGCCTCAACTGTACCACAGTGATGCTGAAGGTCTCATTATGCTAACGGTTATGAAAGCTGAACCTCCAAAGTGGGTAAGTAGTGTGATAGTAAAGTTAGATTTATCTGCTACCCTGGCTCTTATCAGCTGGCATAGGAAGGCAAAATGGGAAAAGGAGACCTAGGATTATGATATGTAAATGCTTGGAGGTTTTTGTTCCAACTGTCTGGACAGTTTTCAATAAACTGATTGCAAGAAGTTTAATGTTTCATCATTTATTATAGGTTCAATCTGCGCAGCTTTTCTTGCAGTTATTGATCCAATACCCAAACATCTGGATGTTCTTCCAAGTGAGGTCACTTCACTAAGTCAAAAATATATCTCTGTACAAGATGATAGTGACTTTGGCATGTTCCTAAGATGATGGAACAGATATAAAGGCAACTGAAACTGTGAAAGTGGTGTAGGAGCAATGAAGCCCTTCCACATACTGGTCTGTGCTGTAAGCGCAGATCCTCCTTGCCTTTACATATATGTTCTTGGACTTGAAACTCTTCGATGTGAAACAGAAGGAGAGTTTTGAAAAATGTTATACTCAACATTAAAGAGCGAAGCATATTATATTTTGAATAACAGAGTGGAGAGACATTGGTGTAAAGTTGTAGCTGTGCAACTTGCGGTCTTGCACTTCTCCATCCCAGTTCTCCTGTTGGTATTGGTGTTCAATCTGGTGTGTGAAGAAGCATTTTAGGTGTGAGAGCAAACATCAGATTTCACCAGTATGTTTCTTTGCCTTGTGTCTTTTGCCTTGATGCCCTCTCATAGCCAGCTACCTGGCTAAGTGTAGGTGTAGCAGGTGAAGGCTGTGTGGAAAATGAGCCCACAGCTGCAGCTAGTAAGACCCTGAAGGGAATATAACCAAGCGGAAGGAGCCCTGAGCAAGCAGACTGAAGGCTGAGCTGAGGGTGTGGATGCATGGATTAGTAGCTCAGCTCCAGAAGGAGCCATGGAACATCCCTAAATGCCTGGAGATCACTGAAGTGTGCAAATATGGATAGGATGGAATTAGAAGAAACAGGACCTGATGAAGAGTAAGCTCACCAGCCCTTGCTCCTCGATTGCTGCACCAATTGTACTGCAGCAGCTAAGGTGTCAGTGCTGGCTTAGGTATTAGTCTCTGCCTCTGCTGGATCCTGCTGGGCCCTGATTTAGTATGAGAAATGTGTGTCCTTTCCAGAATTCACCAGGAAGGTTCCAACTTCCTGCAGCTTAAGCCTGGGTGACACCAGAAGATGCTGTTTCTCTCTTCTGTAGGCCATGTACCTAGGGAAGCAGTAAAACACAAGCTTCTACATAATTAATATAAGGTGGAAAATAATAGAAAACTGTCAATGTTGAACTGGAACATGAGGCATGGCTTATAAACTGGATATGGTGGGGGGAATAATTAGATGTTGTTTTTTTTTTCTTTTAATGGTAAGATAGAGGCCTGTTTTCACTGTTCAGGTAAAATTACTCTGCTATCCTTGCACAAAAAGAAATCCTGTGTTTTGATGCAACAAAAGTATGTTTTGAATCTGCTTTATTTGTTTGCACCCTGCAGTATAAGCGTAAGAACTTCAGCAGCACGAACTGTTTGAAATGATGTTCTGAGCTGAAAAGCTGCTCATGAAATCCCTTCTCCAGCCAATATTAGTCAACTCTCCAGCCTAGAGAGAATTCTGTTGGCATCCAACAGTTCCTTGCTGTTCCTTGCAGGAGACTTTGCTATTGAATGTTCACACCTCCCCTGCTCTATGTCCAGTCGTACCTGCCTTCAGCTTCAAACCCTCCTGCTTACTTCCCTTCTCATTGTAGTGAAGGTAGCTTAGATCTCCCTGTCAGGCCTGTCTTGTAACCATGTGAGTCCTTCTCTTTCCTTTTTAAGAGGGATTAGTAGAACTATTAAGGGTATGTTTTAGCGCTCAAAGCTTTCTGAGAAATACCTGTATTGGAAGAGCACATATCCACTTTGGGGCAGGCTGTATAGCTCAGATTAGGGGTGTGTGTGTTTGTTGTTGGGTTTTTTTTTTTTTTTTTTTTTTTTTTCTCTCCTTCCCCCCCCC
>VZSV01000329.1:4064-63149 GCA_013398735.1 Nothocercus julius | reverse complement strand
CCTCTCCCCAACTATGGGTGCAAGTGCTACATGTGCACGAAAGAAATGTGCTTCACGTCTGTGGGTAGCTGTGGTGGCAGCACAAGGTTTTAGAGAATATTTTGCATTGTAGGATGTTGTAACATTGGCGTCCCTTCTGAGCTCTGTAAATACTAGACTTAACTGCTACAGACTAGGCAATTCCCCCACAAAGCCAATGTTGGTTAGGGAGAGGCAGCACTAATTCAGCTTGCATATAATGAGGTTTCTTTTCTGCTTGAAGCCAATGAGCTTTAGAAAATCCTGGGCATGGTATTTTGTGGCTACTGGTAGTGATATCTCTAGCCCTGAGCTTTGCAACTTTGAGGTTTAGGTTTACACAGAGTGAGGCTCAGGTGTAACATGCTAGTGTTGGTGCAGTGTGCTGGCACGTGGTGTAACGGGTGGTGTAACAGTTGTTGTGTTTGCTGAGGATGTTGAACATGGGCTGGAAGCTGCTGGGAAGAAGAGAGGAGTATGTGTGTGGAGACTGCCCTATTTTAGCTATCAGCTGGGGTATTTACTCATCAGCTACTTACTGATAACAGAAGTTATTTACTCAGAGTTTGAGGAGAAGATACTAGGTGTAACATCAGAAGTTAACAGCAAGAGCAGTAGCTTAAACTCTTACATATTCACCAGCTTTTTTCAATTTCAAATTTATTACAGTCTAAGATGATGGAGAGCTAGTACTGCGTCGAGCAGTATATGGCTGCCAAAGTGAGATGACAGCCATACAGAAGGTAATTGATGTATAGGCTTAATTCTTTTGTGTTTTCCTCCCCATGCCTGTTTCAGAGCATCAAGGAGACTAAACTGATGCTTGCGTGTGCCTCATTTTTTTTCTTTTGTAGATTACTTCCCTCCCCTGTCCTGCGTGCATGTCTCAGGGATTTGCGTGATGCATAGCTCTTGCAGGCACCTGCTGCTGTTGCAGTGCTGGGGATCTAGCTCAAGTGGGTTCCTCTTGCCCCTGAAATGCCCAGGTACTTGCTGCAGAGCTGCTTGCTGCTACTGGTGCTCAACAGGGGAATCTGTCACTTCCAGAGCAGAATAGCAAGTGCTGCGCCTACTAGAAAGGTCGGCATAGAAATGGCCTTCTCATCCATGTTGTGTTTATTAAGAAGCTGTCCTTTAATAAAGATCTGACAGAAATCTCCAGCGTTTTAGGAAATACAGCAATAGAGGCTTCATAAATCTTTTTTCACATTATTATCTTGCATCAAGAAGTTCTGGCAATTATAACTTGAATTCAACATTAGCTGATTAACATCAGTCCCAGTGTTGTGAGATATTTATGAAGAGAAACACTCTTCCTTTCTGCCTCCTGCTTTGCTGTTTGCTCTTGAATCACACCAACTCCATGATGCTGCTGTCAGTTGTAATCAGATTACCTGGGAACTGACTCACAATTAGGATTCAAATACACAGGGAAAAATAAAACAGATTTAATACTGAAATTTCAATTAAAGATGACCAAGGCACACAGATTAGACTAAGAAAAAGGAATTCTCTGTAATAGCCCAAGGCATTATGTTGACTCCATGAAGATTTTTAAGACTTTAGATATGTCTAAGTAGTGTTTGTGCATGGAGGAAGAGCGTGATGGGTGAGCTGTAAAAGTGAAATAGCGGTGCGGCTCATCTGCACTCAGAGTTGCTCATTAGCTTTTTCTCTTGAGATTTGCTTAAAAAGAACATACCGTCCATCTTCGTACAGAAATAATTGCAGACTAGAAATATTAGTTTGCTGTTTTGATGTTAGTCATTGCTGCCTAAAAATTGAATGTATCCAGCTGTCATACCTTTATTAAATAAAATTCAGCTGTGAAATGACTGATTTCTCTTGAATAGTGCTGCTTTTTTGTAACTCTCTGTCCATGCACAGATCTGTCTGATGACTTCTTCCTGTCCTCTTCTTGGAGGAAGAGACCATCCTGTGAGTTCACGGGTTGTTGCTGTTGACTTCCCATCATGATGCTGAGCTGTTGGAGCCCACCATGCTGATGGTACTGATGTGATAGTACTGTATACCCATCCATCAAGCCCCCAAGCAAGTGGCTGTGGTGACATTTTCCTGCAAGAAGGTATTTTAGGAAGTGGGATGTGTGGTTTGCTTGGTACTGACCTGTGCTTCCCAGTTCCCTTGCTCCTTGGGGGTATCAGAGCATTGAAGCCGTGTCGGGATGCAGCCGGCTGCGCTCACTCTCATCTGTGAAGGACAAAGCTCAGGTCTGAAAGGTGCAAGGAATGCCTGTGTTAACATCAGGGGAGCAACAAGCAGAGAAGTAGGTAAGCAGGCAAATATGGATTATTACAGGTTAAAGCAGGCACACCAGAGTATGGTATAGATTTGAAACTTATAATGGCACTTATAATCTGGGAAGTCTGTTCCCGCACATACTCCAGGAGTCTGGACCATATTTGTCCTTCTGTCTATAAAGGTAAACACGCTGATAAAGTAAAGAATAGACTTGATAGCATTGCAAAGGAAAAATGTTGCTTTTCAAAATACTTTTTAAACTCTGAAATGTATTTGAAGGCCAAGTTATTTGCAAATTGGCTTCAGTATCAGTGCTGCATTTCTTTCCTGAGTAAAGGCCTTTACTTGACTGCCAGAAAAACATAGCTTTCAGCATCTCTTCTGTAGTAATTAAGTGTATTGCTGGTACATATGCATTAGCAAAGCATCAAAGACAGCCCAGTAACAAAATAGAGTAATTAGTAACTACTTCTGTGCTGAAAAGGCAGCAATAATGTTGATTCTTTTGTCTATTATGGTATTTCTACTAAGTTGCTATAAACAACTAAATTTCTAATTGTCTGCTATTTGGGATGGCCCTTCCTCTGAAAGCTTAATCTTAACTAAGTGACTGTTTCTGGAATGTTTGTCCTGAATAAATGTAATGTAAGAGCAAGAGAGACCTGATTTTTTTTTATCAGGCACAACATTTTGAGTAGTGGTCATATCTGTATGCAACTAGTTAGATGCTTTGGACAGAGTTATAAGAAATGCAGTTTGTGTTGTGCTAACACATCTGCCAATGACATAGCAAGCAAAGGAAGACTAATTCCTCTAACAAGCCCTAGGGCGTTGCCAACCTTTGGTAGCTACTACTGGCCGTTAGGACATATGAAGGTGTTTTTTTTTTTTTTTTTTTTTTTTTGGGCCACTGTAGTAAACAAGATTCAGGGTATCTTGGGAAAAAGAGGCACAGCCTGGTGGCTGCTAATAGGGGATTTCTTTCCCTCTCTAAGCTCCAGGAGGGGACTCCCTCTCAAAGCTGTCGCAGCCAGATAATTCGTACCTCTTCCAATCTACTGCTCATCCTTTGCTTAGAAAATTATTTAGCAGAAGATACGCAGCCTCTGTCCTAGTTTCCCAAATTGCATTGCTGCTAGCAAACAGGGACATGGTGAACTATTTACTTGAGCTGCACATTACAATTTGAGGTCCACGGAGCAGAAGCAGGTTTGCCTTGGGAGCAGAATTAGTATTTTGCAGTGCAGAGCACTCACTGAAGGCTTCCCCTGTGTTGAGGAGAGAGGAGAGATCAATCACCAAACCACATTTAGGTGGATTGCCCCGATGCAGGGTGCTCTGCACTCAATCTTGAATCTCCAGGCAAATACACACTTTGGATGCTTGTTTCTATAGCTGCAATTTCTTTAATCTCCTGTTGAAATGGCTTGCCCACTTTCCTAATAGTTCAGCTCAAGCATACTAGTAACTTATTTTCAGGTCAGCCTGGGTACTACCCTTGCCCTTATAGTCTCAGTAGCCCAGATGTTTTGGGAGGCAAATTCTTTGCCACACTGGAAAATGAACCCAAATGCATGTGCTGAAGGGATACAAGCCTGCAGTCCCCATCCGGTGTTATGAGGCTGCACGGATGAGGAGCAGCTCTTCCTGCAGTTTAACTGGATGCCTATTGCATTAGCAGAGGAAACTCCATATTGCAAGTGGCTTGTTGCAAGCAAAAACACTGCTGAGCTGGGAGGCTCTGCAGCTCGTGAAGGGAGTATCTAGCACAAGGCTCTAAGCAATAAACTGTGCAGTCTCTTTGAGATCAGTGTACTACCAAGTGATTAAAAACAAACCCAGGAAGGGACTGAGCCAGAAGGGGCCACCTGACAGTAATGGTATTGCAGGTTCCACTCTGATTAGCCTGATTTTAAATTTGACTTACTTAAATTTGAGTCGTGACTAATGCAATGGATTCAGGCAGTGGCTTTCTATGACTTTCATGTTTCATCCTCAAACTGGAGTATGTGGCACTGTGTATCTGAATCTGTCAACATCCTATTAGAAAAGCATATGCGAAATTCATTTTTCAAGCTTGTTACAGTGAGACTTAAATTTGTTGCAGCCCAGTGTATTGCAAAATCTAAGCTTTCTAATTCCTTGGTGGAGCGTAAATGTTTTAATGCCTTCAGGCTGCATAAAAATGCTGTGCCAGGAAGAATGTCTCCCTTGTGTCCCTCCCCCTGGGCACTCTGCTTTTGTCCTTGACATGACCAGCAAGGCACAGGCCTGTCATTAAACAGCTCCCTTGTGAAGCAAATGATTACGGGAGGGAGCCCGATGCTGTACAAATGGCAAGGAAGCAACCTTTCTCAGCATGCTGTTGCCATGTAGAAGTGAGACCAAATATTTCTCTCAGATGATTTTCTGCTATTCCAACCATGTAATTGTGGACTCAGGAAGATCTTTTTAAAAAAAAAAAAAAAGTATCCAACCCAGCTTCCCTCAACTGTTTCGCCAGGACGATCTGATTTGTGTTCCGTGGTGGTTAGGCTCCTTCGATGCCTCGCTCCAGTGTCCTGCTGTGCAGCTGCCGCTCTCGGGCACTGAACAAGGCACCTGGGCACCTCTGCTGCGCGGGCAGCACGGGGGTGATGGCCCTGCCGCCTGCATGTGAGACGGGCTCTGGCACTACCTGAGGTCGTGTGTAACAACCAGCTTAAGTTCGCAGGGGAAATGAGGTATAAATCTTTTCAGTACTTGAACTGTAGCTTCAGTGAGGTTAAGTGAGAGAGATCTGGTGCCTCTTTGAGAATGGGATCCTCTGTGGACCTAAAGGAGTCCATTTGCAGAGCTTAGAAATGGCCTCTTGGGTGCATTTGCCTGAAGCAGGAGGTTGAAAAGCCATGAAAAATAGGCTTTGTAGCTCTGAGTTCCTGCTTTGGAGAAGGTACCACCAATGCCCCAAAAAACCCAGCACTTCTAGCAGCTGATCTGAGAGAGAAAGTGTGAGTTTGTACTTAAGTACTGGCAGAAACAGTTTCTGCCCCTAGCTTGCAGGAGCAGCTAAGGCTGTAATGGGACTGCTGAACTTCAAGGTGAAAAATCATGCAGTACTTCTAAAGCATGGCATTTATTCCCCAATACCTGTGGTATCAGCTCTCTGGTAATGTGAGCCTTGAGAGAAATGCTTTTATGTGCAAGAATTCCCCTCTTGCTTGCCAGCCTCACTTGCGGCACAAACTTAAAGGCAAATGCCTCCTGCTTCAGCAATTCCTCCTGAATGTCTTCTGAATAATTTGCTGGTATGTGCAGGACATTAATAGCCTTTAACAAGAAAAACTTTGGATGTTATTACAAATCCAACCTCATTCCGTTAACCCTAGCACACGGTATCCCTTTCCTGGGAGGCAACAGAGGGGCCTCACTAAAGCAGTGTACGTAATATGTTGAAAATTCACATGTTTAAAAATTCAGAAGTCATGGTAGTATCACTATCCTTGGAGATACTCAAAAGTCAATGTAGATAAAGTCTTGAGAAACCGGATCTGACTTTGAAATTGGCCTGGTTTCAAGCAAGGGATGGGGAGTTGGACGTATGCCCTCCAGAGGCCTTTTCTGTGCTAACTTATGTGTTTGTCACATTCCTTACCTCTGTTTATTTGTAGCATGTGGGGCTTCCTGAACCAGGTAGAGAGATCTGTATTTAATAGCCATTCACATTTTTGTTTTCTTCTGTGAATTTATGCAAAGCCTTTTTGAACATCCATAAGCTGCTGTTACCCACAGTGTTTTGGAGGAGAGAGTTCTACAGCTTGTCTGTACTGTTGGTTGAGTTTTCTCCTTTATCTTTTGGAAACTGCTTATTCCCTTTATTATCTTTACCTCTTGCATTGTAAGATGCAGTATTTCACCTGTGATTTGTATGGACCACTCTCATGTCCCCTATCCTTCCTCGACCTTTGTTAAACTGAGTTTTTGCATGGATCATTCTTGTTGCCTTTCTCTATATCTGCTTCAGGCCCATATCCTTTCTGACGTGGGGAATGAGTATTTCAAGAAAGTAATCTTTTTGCAAGTGGTTTGTTCTTGACAGGAATCCTGACTCCAAGAGTAACTTGGTGTTCTGGGCTATTCGAATGGCACAGCTTGGCTCATGCTGAATGATTTAAAAGATGCCATGGATGACGATAGCTCTCTTCAGTTGGCCAGACCCTCAGGTAAAATGTCCAGAGCTTGTTTATCTTGTATCTTAATTATGCTGTGAGACACATTGTGCAGTTGTTCCCCTGATTCTGGCTGGTCTTCTGAAGACTCTAATGTTGTGTGACAAAGGTTATGTCATGGACCAAATGTATTCCTTGGGCTGATGCCCAGGAAGCCCAGTCTGGCACATCCTGCCCTTTATTTTTGTGGAGAAAAAAAAAAAGAGAAGCTGGTACACGAGGAGTTGTCTTTTATGCAAGATGCAGCAATATTCATCCAATATCCATAAACTGGAAGATAAAGCAAAAA
Organism: Nothocercus julius; assembly: GCA_013398735.1. Lineage (NCBI taxonomy): Eukaryota > Metazoa > Chordata > Aves > Tinamiformes > Tinamidae > Nothocercus > Nothocercus julius. The sequence continues at coordinate 56,372 of VZSV01000329.1, read as the reverse complement.
ATCTGATTCATCTGTGTGTGTGAAAGGAGAAAATCGGAAGACAAAAGGAGGGTTTGTGCTACTTTGTTTTCCTCATTAAGTCAGCTCTAGCGCTGGTCATTGCATTAGCCGACCTGTTAATAAAATATTCCACAACAGCTAGAGCAGCTCATGCTTAATGGAAAAACATGAAATGTTCCATTTGGAAACAATTGCCCTTTGTACAAGATGTCTTGCTTTTCTCTCCCTTTTGTCCAAGGAATCTTCCATGGAACAAAAAAACGCTTGTCCCTTCAGATGTCCTCTGCCCCTGCTGCTTGCTCCCCAAACTGGAATCCTAATCCCTTGTTTGGACAACATAATCGGTTGCACAAATATCAGTTGAGATAGCACAGACAGATTATAGCTTCTAGCGGGATGATGTAGGATGGATCAAGCTCTAAATACCTCTGCTTTTATGCAACTGTTTTTCTGAAGGATAAAACAAAGGGGAATATAAACAAGAATTCTTTAGGCAGATGGCCTTTAGTAACCTCCCTGCTAGGCATCAGCAGCTTGTACATAATGAGTGGTCCAGAGCATAAAGGGTTTACAAACCTGGGTGCAGAAAGCCTAAAGCCTTGTTGCACAAGTAAAGGAGAAAAAAGATGCAGCTAAACTTAACTGCCACTGGATACAAATTTGGCAGATAATTGAACAGTAAAGAAGGAAAGACAACGTAGAAGATAAAATTCTTGCATGGGTTTAAGCTGTAGCTGACAGCTGATTCTTGCAGTGCCTTAGCATGATGGTTGTTAATTAGGGAAGCTGGATGCTTTTAGAGGCTATAGACTGTAGGTCACATTTTGATGCAACATGGAGGTATTGTGCCCTTGGCATACATCATGCTTCTGCTTCCCAAAGGATGTTGCAAAGTTTGTGAGGCTAAAGGAAAGTTAGGCACAACCGAAGTGTGACAAACATCTATTTCTAATCCAGAGCGTAAATGGATCCTTGAGAGTCCTTAAAAATACAGCCTACTAAATTCAGCCTGCTAAATTTCTCTCTAGATCTTCATGCATGCTTAAAACTTTGTATAATTAAGCTCAAGATTTGGCAGACAGGAGTTCTTCCCTGATGTCTGTCTTCAAGAATTGTCATTTTCCAAAATAAATTAGAGGATGCTCAATCTGAATAAATCAGCATCGCTACTGCTGTGATGCAGCAGTGTGAATAAAGTCTCCAGAGAAACCTTCCAAGATTTCAGTTAGGTTTGGATTGGTCCATCTCGAGCCTGGCCATATATTCGCCTTCCAGGCCCAGCAGCATAGTAGAGCTTTGGGATGAAAAAAATGCAATGAAACAAAAGCTGGTGTTTGTGTGTTGTTGTTGTTCCTTTTTCCTTCAGAGTTGCACTGTACCTGAACCAAACTGCTCTTCAGTAGCTGATGAGAATCTCCAGCTAGTTATCTCAGGAGCTAATAATGCTGCAACATTTCCTTCAGCTAAAGTGGAAGTAGGCTCAGCAGGCTGTTCTACACCATCCAGAGGTTGTATTGAGCCTGATTTATTTACATTTTTATTGCTTTCAGCCTCCTTTAAGACAAACTGGTTTCTGGAGATGATAGTGAGGTGATAATTACTTTGGTCCTCACTGCAATGGGTGGCTCAGTGCCCAGCACTTCTTGGAGCCCTCCTATTGAGTTCTGCCTCCTAAGGAACTCCGAGGGTTTTCCAAATTCATAATCCACCTAAATGCAGCCGATCTCTGCTCTTTAGGGGATGTAGGTGTCACTGTAGAAGCTATCAAGTCTTCAGGGTGTGCTTTGGCACAACTTTTTAGTTTGGTACTGGGATCTGGGCTTCTGTAACTACTGGAATTTGTGAAAGATAGTTGTTCAATAGGGATAAGATCCAAACATACATATCTTTTTTGCCGAACTGCAAACTCGGGCCACAGTTTCCCTTTCTGGTCCTTCTTTGAACTTCCCTGTGTTAGTTGTGACTTTGTCAGTTTAGGGCTGCAGGAGACTCCAGTGCAGCAGGTTGCCAACCTGTTGTGAAGGTTCCCGTGAGGGGAAGGGGTGGAAGAGGACAAGGACAGGCAGGAGTAGAGGACAGCTATAGAAAGGGAACTAACAGGGAAACTGGTGAAGGGCACAAAGGGCAGGTATGCAAGAGACAGCAGCACAGGAGAACTGAGTGTTCCCCCTTGCCATATAAAATACAGGAAAAGCATTGAAACAGGAATAAAGACAGAAGCAGATAAGGCTGAGCTTTCAATTTACTGTGAGATGGCAGATAAAAGCTGGAGTGCAGTGATAAAGGGAAATCAGCCATCAGTACAAAGCGCTGAAAAAGATATGACTACTTGGGGGCTTTCTGAGTTGCCAGTGCTCGACTATAAATGTATTTTAGATTGTAGTCTTTGAAGGGGAGAATATGAGTTGGTAAGAGAACACAAGCAGCGTTTTGGCCTTTATTTGCGTTCTCTACCTCGTCCCATTGTTCATTGGACAATGCTGTTTTGTGTTAATGAAATCATTATTTTTCATTCTGAAAAAATGGATAAATGATGGGCTGGAGCTGTCTCCTAAATCAAGCAACTGTTGTTTTCCAGGTCTGCTTAGCAGGCTCCTGTACATGTTTAGGAGAGAATGAAAACACTCTGGATGAAGTGAGTCTGCTGTCATGCCCTACCTCTGCGAGGGACAGAGGTTTGTCTCTAAAGCTACACACTAACACTAGTTGTCACTTGCATTGAGCATCTGTCATGACACTGGACTTGGGAGAAACCATAGAAAATGCGGAAATGCATGGAACAAAGCAGATGTTCCAAGCTACACTGCTAGGTGCTCTCAGAAAATGGTTCAGTTCGAGAATGGCCACACAGATGCAGGAACCTTTTGTTTTCCAGGAAGTCATGATACTAAACAATTTTCTACACAAACCTCGTGGCAGGGGTCCTAATTTACAAGCTTTAGCTAATGTTTATGTGGAGGTCTAAATGCCTGGCTAGCTGTGGTCAGTCTGGTACCAGCTTGGGGCATATATCTATGCATGGAATTTAGAAAGACATTTTTTTCTAGGCTGTAGAGAGGAAATATGTGCTCAGTTTTGGTTAAGAAAAATGGAATGCATTTGTCACTAACTGAACTAGTGCAGACAGTTCTGGAAATGCTTGCTCAAAGTCAGCAGCAGATGTGAATGCAAAGCAGGTAACCTGCACAGGTGGGAAAGGACTTTGGTGTTCAGAACTTCCTGCTTGCTTTTGGCTGGGTTACCTAGCAGCTGTTAAAGCCAGTGGTTTTGGTTACTTATAGAACAAGCAGTGCAGCTGAAACAAAATGTCATCCTTGCACCTTAGGACCTCCATCTCCTAAGCCTCTCAGAGTAGGTACTGATGGATTAGAGTCAGGGGTAGAGATAAATAATGTAAGCTGCTAGATTTGTGCTATCAGATGTCTATTTTTACAGCATATTTGAAGGCCTCTACTGTGCAGGATTTGGAAACACCTCTTGCCTCTTTCATACTAGATCTGAGAGAGCTGCGTGCAGAGCTGTGTATCACAGCTAGCTTAAATTTGGTAGGAAACCTGCGGCTAAGCAATCACAGCTCTGTTGGAAGGGTTGTCAATGGAGGAAATAAAACGCATTATCACATGCTGAATTAGCAGATGACATGTTTTGTGAAATGTTTCCATACTTGGTTGAAAAACTGTAATGGTCACTTTCCCTGAAAAACAATTTGGAGGAAAACCAAAATCCCTATCTGACTGTGTCAAGTCTTTGAGGTGGAAATCCAAACAAGTCTTTACTTTTAGCAGGCCATGATAAAGACTGGGCACTTGTGGGGGGAGCAATTATGAGAAACGGATTAGGAAACTTGGCTGGCAAAGCTTTTTTCACCTTTTACCAACACACATGTAAACTGTGTAGGCTGCACGCCCGCTGTGGGTGTAAGGCTGCGCTGTGATTCAGCCAAGAGGAATGTAAATGAAATCCTCTAACATGAAATGAGTGGGAATGTTTGGGGCTTGCAGTAACTTTGTACTCTGAAAAGATAATTCCATACACCGCTTCTAACTTCAGAAAGATGGTTTTCAAAAAACCTGATTAGAAGCAGAGAGAATTGGAGCTTTTGTTAAACTTGTACCTCTGATGATAACAGACTGTAAAATACCTATCTCCTTGTGCCAAGTGTGGTTTGAGAAGTGTAGAAATCTTGCATGACTGAGAGGCATGGGCAAATTTAACAGAGAGGCTGCCTGTAGCCAAAGTGAGGCACTGTCTCTGAATGAAGGGCTCTTGGAAGGTAATATTTAGTAAGAGCTGTTTTCTAATACTGACATTTCAATAACTTCTGCCAAGGGCTGAGAAGATTAGAGAACAAAATGGGATGGTATAAGCTAAGTTTGAGTCAGCTGGGCTTATCCTTGCAACCCTCTGTTCTGAACCAATGAGTAGGAATTTACCCATGAGATGTACTCAAAGGCAACAGCAGGACATTTGTCAGATGTACAATTCGACATAGTGCTAAAAGCAGCTTGATGTTGTAGGTGGTCTTACAATTACTGTAACTGCACTTGATGAGATTCAAGGAGAAGCTTCTTTATAAGCAGAATCAATCAACCCTGCTTTCCCTCATTGATTTTGAAGAGCAATTTGAGTGCAGAGCAGGTAGATCAATGCAAGCAAAGCTGTACCTCGTGTGAGAAGTGACTGCAGAGTCCAAATGAAACTACAGCATCTCCACACTTGCGGTGGTTGCCTAAAATGCATTTTTTGAAAGAGTTACTGGAAGACACCAGGCTAATCTTTTGTGTCACTCAAGTGTTTGGTTGCTGATGAGCAAAGGCTATAAAATTAAAATAATGGTATGTGAGGTGAAAGACATGAGTCTAAGGTCTATAGAGGTGATTTAGCAAAGCCATTATTGGAAACAGGCTGGTCCAGTAGCAGGTTGCTTGCACAGACCTTGTTTTTCTTGGAAGAGGAGAAGTTGGTTATGTTCAAGGATGACAGGGCAGGTTAGAAGCTGGAGGACAGGCTCTGGCCAATTCTAGGAGTGTAGATGCCAAGGGACTCACCCCACACACTAATGCTACAAGTCTGAACAACTGCACAAGAGCATGAATTGCTGCAAAACGCACGGGCTGCACGAGCTGTCCCATGGAAATGCCAATCGCTGGGCAAGAGCAGAGTGCAGCTTAGTGTTTATGGCAACGTGGCACTTTGCAGTCTCCTCTCAGTGAGTGGAGAAATCGTTGCAGCAGCTGTAAAGTATTTGGCAATGAAATGAGGAGGGGGTCCCACACCAAGTGTTAGGAGAGCGATGGAGAGATGCTACCTTGCAAAGTCTGTTACCACTGCATGCATGAAGATAGGTGAACTGGGCAGGACTGGACACTAACTCTTCTGACATGGTTTACAGGTATGCAAGGTAGATGCCTTACAGGGAAATAACATTGTAAAATAACATTTAAAATAAGTCATATTACACACATCCTGAATCTTTCCCTGAAGAACAAGTGAAACACAAAGGTAACTTTAGCTGGATGATGTCTAGCTCCTACGTTCCCCAGGAATGGATTTAAAGTACTCCCTAATCTGTTTTAGGCTGGCTCAATTCACTAGTGATCTCTGCAGCTGTACTACCTTACAGGCATGAGCTGCTAGATGAGGTTGAAGAATCTGGCCTTTGCTTATGGAAAACGTGAATAAATAATTACGCAGCCTCCTTGGTGGGTAATAGCTCAGCAGGGCAGGAGCTTACAGCGTGCTGTAAACTCTCCTTGCTGTGATTTACTGTTGGGCTGCATCTCAGCACGCTTTTTGTTGTCAACCTTGGGACTGGCTAATGTGTTTATGCTTTGAGCTGCTCTGACTTAGAGCTCATGTTACGACTTGTGTCCTGTTTGGGTGGGAGCGGAGGTGTCTGAGCATCAGCCTCGTTTCTGGAAGCTTGTGCTTCCAGGTTTAGGTGCTGGTAGGCTTGAGAGTATTTATTCAAATTGAAGTGTTGGCTGATCAAATTGCAGTGCTCTGATGCTGGCATTTCCGAACTAAATTTGAAAGTCACAAAGTGGAGCTGGCTGGAAAAAGCCCAAGTACCCAGAAACAGCCTGGAACAAAACAGAGTGAAAACTGTGTCCTTGGGCAGAGAAAATGGCCAAGCCACAACTGCTTGTCTTGTCTGGAGCAGACAGCTGCAGAAAACATTTTGCCATGCAGCAAAGAGCACGTATCAGGATGCCTTATGACACCCACTTGTAGTTTGGCTTGTATAGTGAAACTTGGTGTTCAGCTCTTGCCCTTCCCCTTGTACAAGCATTACTCTGAGAGGGGAAGCAGGAGCAGGGTTTGCCCAGCTGGCAAGCAACCCTGAAGCTCCTGATTTTAAGCAAGGACCTCAGCAAAGACTTGGGTGAAGGGGGCGGGAGCAGTTCTGCTGTGTGGTAAGAAGCTTGTTTTATTCAGCCTTTCCCCAAGAAAAAGGACCAATATAGCAAAATACCATTGAGCTGAGCAGTAGTGCTGGAATACACAAGCAACAATGTAAATAATTTGTGTTAGATTCTCTAAAGCTTATTTACTTCTCCTAAATATAGGTGCCCTTAGACTGGAGCTGTGCTGGTAGTGGAAGGCGTTAACATCAGTTTATTGATAAACACAAGCAAGGTGGGAGGAAGGGAGCTTCATTTTACAGTTGAATGATAAAATCATCAACATTTAAATCACAATCCTTGTGTGGCTGCTGTTGCCTAACACCTGTGTGGCCAGAGCACCAGGACTGTATCCTAGCACCAGCCACCACCTCAGTGAATCCCACAGGAAAAATAAGCACAAGCAAGAAGTGCTGCTGGCTGTAGGAAACATTACCTTGAACAGGAGTCAGATAGGTGCAAAGATAACAACCGACTCTGGTTTTGGCTTTCAGCATAATAAAATAAATCTTGGCTTCTTCTGGATTTGGTTTTGTAAGCAAATAAGCAGGACTTGAATAGCCTAGGCATAAGCCAAGCTCTTGTCCAAAGGGTCATTGCCATTCAGTGTGCAGATGCAGGAGAAGACATTTAAGTTAGTGAAAGTTTTCATGCACGTGGGTAACCACGGTGGAGCAAAAATATCTCAGCGTAGGAGTTGCTGCTGCAGTGATCCCCCTAGGCCAGAATTCATGTACTTTGGTAGAGCAGTGCTGGGAAATGGGCCTGGATATGCAGTAGATGCAGGGATTGAACAGGAATCTGTGGTTCTTATTGCTTTAGTACCTGTAGAATAAAGTCAGAGGTGCTTAAAGCTTTTTTTTTTTTTTTTTTTTTTCTTCACCAAAACCGATGGCAGATGAGCAAAACACAAAAGCTTCCAAAGAACATGGAGCTTCAGACATTCCCATGCCATCAGGACATGTCTCTTGTGGTGTTTTTCCATCCTTTTTTCTTGGCAGTAGAATAATAAGTCTCAATATTCAGAACTGCCCCGATGTTTTCTTCCTGGGGATTTCTGAGACCAGCCGGAGCTGGAGGTCACACAATTGCAGCTTGTGAAAAGGGAACCGGTTGGGAGCAGCGGGGACGTGATGCACAGCCGGAAAAGAATTTTTGCAACAAAAAGATCCGTTAATGAATTCTGGGTATTTATAGCTCCGGGAGCTTTCCTGCAGAGTTTATCTCCATAGGAGATATTAGCTCAAAAGTGAGCTTAGTCACAAGCTGCTTATAGGGAATATTTCTATTTATAATAGTCTCATTTCAGGAACTAGTGTTACAATGACATGATTATTTACTAGCTGAGGTGACCAATACTGTTCAAGTCCAGATTTATTCCTTTCTGCATAACTGTCTTGGAGGGGAAAGAGCCATGCAAAAATGACAGGCAGAGGAGCATAAGCTTTGTAAGAGATGGAAGCAGAGAGATACACGTATATAGGGCCCTATAGCTGTATTTATGCCAAAAAGAAGACTAGGGGTTCCCATGCCAAAGGGAGTGGAATAATGGGAAATGTATCCAGGCTGATGTTGCACCTTATTTCTCATCCATTTACTGCTTTATCTGATCAGTGGTTTCTGGAGCAAAAATGGCTTTTTAGAGCTGGGCGACTGGGGTGTACATATGTCAGCGCAGCAGAATGGCTTGGAGCTTCAGTTGATATTAAGGCCATTCACGCATGCTGTAATTTGTTTTATAATAGCAGCTGAAAGCCTGTTTATGCAGCGGCCTGCTAGTCATCAGGGAAATAATAAACTGCCATTGTGGAGTGGGTGTGCTAGTAAATAAGAACTCAGGGGCAGGTGGTTTTGGTTGGGTTTGGAGTCATGCAAAATGTTCTTGATTGCCACAGTGTTGGAATATGAATCTTTTGGCTGTTTTTTTTTCTGCCAGTATCTTGCAGCAGAGCGGTTGTGGCTGAAGAAGCCTTATCCCCATTGGCGCAGGAGGGGCTCGTGGCGTGGCTCGGGTAACGGTGCCGCTGCTGGAACACAATCGCGCCGGCCTGGAAGGGGCAGCTACAGCTCAGCTGCTCGGAGGGTTAATGCTATTCAGTCTCATAGTGCCCTTTACGGGTCAGCGAAGGAGGACGACGACGACAGTGAGAAATGCAGAAAACAAAGGACTGAGCCTGGGTAACATTGGTGAATAAGCAAAACTTAGTTCTTGTCTGTTAATTCTGATTTAGGTACTCTGCCTGCATGTGCCTTGTGCACATTTTTCTTGATTTTTCAGAAAGGTTTGAATTCGGTGAAGATCCTTAGATTAAGCATTGCTGCAGTGACATGCTGCTGTCTTCTAGAGCATCTCTTGAACTGGTGGAGAATCAATGCCAGCCTTGATGAATGGCATGATGAGCTGAGCCATCTACATGAGACCTCCTGGCCCTGAGGAGATGCTGAATAGGCTGGTTTCCACCTGCTACCTAAGCTGCTGAGAAAACAATTGAAGGCTGTGTCCCCGAAATCATACATAGCTAAACATGTGCTTATTTAGCCTCCAACTGACAGCACTTTTAGAGCATGTTTTTCTAGTATCTTTATTAAAGTAAGAATCTGATAAATATCAGACAATTTAAAGATTTCAGGAGTTCTTGTTGCAAGAGAAATGCCAAGCATTACTAGGCAGCAGTAGATGAGTAGCCTAGCAGTTGTGGACAATTAAAAAAGAAGAAAAATCAAGGCCTGTATGAAAAGCTATATTATACATGGCTTTTGATTTGTTAACGAGACCAGTATAATGTATAGCTGCTCAGCTCTGTGCAGGCGAGTGACCATTTCTGTGCTAAGCAGAAAGTGGATGCTGGCACTAATACTCAGCTTTTAAAACAGCTGTATGTCCTTCTGCATCTAGGACTGCTCCAAACAGTGCAAGCCTCCTTGGGAGGATGGACTTCAGGGTTTCAGTCCTAGCATCTCTAGAAGGCTGAATTTTTATCTTGAGCGTCAATAACATAATTGCTGTTGTGCTGAATGAAATAAGTGTTTTCACAAAGTCCAGTGATTTGTGACTTCTTAGTCATCGTAGACCAGGTCCAAGAGTGTCTGAAATGAGTTCAGTTCATATTCCAGCCAGTAGCCCACTTCGGACAGGTAAAGAATAAAGGTAAACTTGAAGTGTTGATGCCCTTTTCTAAAAATGGGAAATGCAGCTGTAGATTTGAGTAGTGTTGCTCTGAGGACACATGATGATGATGTGCAAGCATGCTGTCAGTGGCAATGCGATAGGGTTCCTGTGGTGGAAAACAGCCTGGGATAAGACCAGAGCTGTGCCAGGGAGCAGTGGAGCAGAACTGAGAGCCTTGGGTGGCACTAGCAGCAATGCTCTTTCTAACCAGGCACCATCCCAGAGCATCCCAGCACAGCTGGCAAAGCTAGGTGCAGGTAACAGGCTCCATCAGGAGTTCTGGAGAAGGTGAGGGGATGGACCAAGCTGAAGGTCCATCCAGGAGGTCCAGTGAGGACAGTAGAAGATGTGGCTGGTTACAGAACTGGAAATAAGCTGCCTGCATCCTGGAGACAGATATACCCACCCCATAACTGGGCCTCTTGGGTGCCCAGGGCTGCATTTGAACGGATCCTGTTGGCCATGACCAGGCTGGGTGGGTGGTGGCCCACAGGCAAAGCTACTCAAGGCGGTAAGACTTATTGGTCCCTTAGGGCCTGCCAGGTTTTCAGTAGAAGTCATTCTACCTGCAGCTGAAGCTAAGAAACATGCTCAACTTAGAAAGTTTCAACTTTGTTGAATCATCCCTGAATTGTATAAGTCATTTGCTTCGTGTCTTTTCTCCTCTCCTACGTGTAGCTAAGATCACTGACTCAGCTGTCCACAGTCAGAGTTTATCACTCAATGCTTTGCCTGCGTTAGCAAATGCAGAATCAATGAACACTGAGGTATCAACTCCCCTCAAATCCAGCTCGTAGCAGCCTCTGTCTGCTGTGGTTAAAGCCATTAGCTGAGCTCCTCTACAAAAAGGATTATGCCACTCATTTACTGTCACTGAGTGTCATTAACTGTTGCTCAGGACCCAAAGGGCATATTTTTATTTTATTAAATATGCTAAATGGCATTTCAGACAACCCTTCAGGAAGATGAGGTTAACTTGAGTTCTTCCTTGGTGAGGCAGCGCTGTGATTCACATAACCACAGCAGTTCAGCCATAGCTTATCCTGCAGTGCCCGAGTTTCATGCCATCGAATATCTTGAAAATTATGATTCATGAACCTGAGGTACTCAAATGCTGTCATCTCTCATTTGCAGTAAGTTTGACAGAACTGTTCACCACAGTCTGCAAACCCAGCTGCCAGGTTGCTGACTTGTAGAGCATCAGGTTTTAGCTGATTTTTTCTGCTTTTCTCACAAGTTTCTCTCCTGGCAAATTTTTGTAGAACGGTTTGAAAACGTCACAGAGCATCTGAGATGATATTTGGAAAATCCAATTATAATGTGCAACATGGTCTGGAAAATTGGAATTTTCCAAAAGGAGACCCGAACATCTGTGTGACATTTCTCAGACTTGTCACCCACCTTGTCTATGGCTTGCAGGTAAGAAACTCTTTCCAGGTGTTGTAGCTAGTGACAGAGCATCCAACAGCCTTTCCCACCTTGCAAGAGGATGAGAACTGCAGATGTCTTTACAGCTAAAAAGCCAACATGGAGCACAGACTGCCAATAAACCTTGTAATAGTTTCTTACTGCAAGTACCTGGCCTGCTAGAAAGGCCTTTGGAAAAGAGGAAGACTGAGCAAGTCAGGGTAATTGAGGAAAATCCTGAATTCAAACAGGAGGCTAAATGCAGGGATGTCTGTCAGCCCATAAGAAGCCCCCTGGGTCAGTCCCAACAGTGAAAAGGCAACAGCTCTTGACAAAACAAGACAATGACAAATTTGTAGTGCTACACAACCCACTGTGGAATGCAGCATGTCAACGCCTTCTGTGGAAAACTAAAATACTGCAAATGGGACTGACTATATGGCAGCACTTTATAGTTAACATGCAACTGGCTTTAATTCTAGTTGCTCATACATGTTTTTACCCCTCAGTCTTGCTGGTTTCCCATGTTGACATCAGCAGGAGCCTTCATCAAATACAGTTGTCTTTATACTGATACTTTTTATAGAATTGGGCTGCTTGCCACTCAAGGAAATTGCAGTTTCAGAGAAGTTCAAGTGGTTCCTCAGTATAATTCATTCTCTGAGAAGATTAGGAAAAGCTTAAATTTGGCATCCTGAATACTTTCTTCTCAACAGTGCACATTTCTTACCCACACTGATGGAAGAAAACTAAGATTCATTTGGATTTTAATGAAAAACAGAGTGTCATTAAGTATAAATCCAAACTTTAGCTGTCTTCTACAGAGGAGGAACATCTCTGTGTAAGCTTTAGATAGCTACTGTATTTACTCTGTTTAACCCTCAGCTAAATTAAGTGGGATTGTATAAATAGGCAGAAGAAATGCAGCAATCTTAATTTCCTCTCAAGAGGAAGCTATGAAATGTTCCCCTGCTATATCACAGTCAAGATGTGGGCAGAGGAGCCTGGGGCAGGAAACATGAGACTGTTCATATTTTTGTTTTCCAACAGAAGTTCAAGCTCTAAGAGAAAGCAGATATACAGTAGCTTCCAAGATCTGTCCAGCCACGGCTTCCAACGGCTGCTGACCCTTTAGTTTGTGCTACGTGTGAGCGTTAAGGCACAAATGTCAAGTGCTCCTCTCCTGCCTGCCGTTACTTGTCAGCACAGGAATATAAATATGGCTAAAGGGCAGCTACTTAGTTATCAGCCAATCTAAAGGAAGAGGCTTGTACTAACAGCTGATATTTTGTAACTATTATTAAGTATGAATTGAAAAAGTGGATATAAATGCCAAAGAGCTGATAGAGCATGGTGGGTATGACAATTGGATGCCTCAGAGACAGGTGGTTCTAGACTTCTACTTGTTCAATTCTTTTAACAGATGCACTGAAAGGAAAGAATATTCTTCTGTACTGTTGCACAGTTATGTGTTTTTGTTCCTTGCTTTGGTTGAAATTGAAAACTTCATCTATGGCTTGTTTCTCTCCCTTGAAGGAGTTCTTCAACTTTTGAGTATCATGGACAAAAATAGTGTGTGCTGCAGCTGCAGAGCGCTGCCCAAACCTTTCCCACATATTTTGATGAAGCCAGGGAATTGTTTGCTTAGCTAACAGCTTGAGGAATAGTGTTAGCATCTCAAAAGCCAGAGCAGCACTTCAGGTGGCAATGGCAACCCCATAAAATAGGATCTTAACTCTTTGGAGGCTGGAAGAAAACAGCAGTGAAAAGGATGTCGCCTGTCTCCTAGAGGGAGATTGCACTGGCATTGCAAACTAGGCTTTTTGTCTGAGCATGTACAGAAATAAAACTGCACAAGGGATATGAATAAAACTGTTCAGCGGACGCCAGTGAAACAGTCACTAACTGAAAACTACTTGCGGCTTCTAGCCAAATCCCATAACCAGCTATAGAGAAGAGACATCAAACACAGAAGATCCTTTCTGTGGCAGAGGGTGCTGGCTTGAGGAGTTTGGTCGTAACCTACTGGCTGTACTTCTGCTGGAGTGCATGAGCTAGGATAATAAGCAGATCTTATTTCAACAGAGCAGCAGAAGCCTTTAGCATTGTTTTGTAGTCCTGGCCTTGCAGCTTTGCCCCACATGGCTAATACGTACAGCCGGAGAGCTTGAAAAACGGGAGGCTTGAAAATGAATGTAACGTGAATCCCTGGTTCCTCAGGGGTTAACAACAGACAGTTGCAGTACTTCATTTGAACAGTTTTTTGGCAGAAGTGGCTTGCAAGTATGCTTTTAACCACAGGACTGCTATCTTGAAGTTCTTAAAGACCTGGCCTCCTGTCTCGGGCTCTCTGATCCTCACATGAAGGCACGTTCTGCAGCGAGTCAGCTGAAAACTGAGCCTCAGGACTGCTTTGCAGAGGCGCTTTCTCACTCTGAGCACGACTTGCTGTGTGTTTACAGGGGGGTACTTGAACTTGCTCTCTTCTCATTCTGCAAGGATCTCCAGTAAACTTTTTGGCGGTTAGTTGTTGCAAATCTCAGGCCAAGGGAAAAGGCTGATAAGGCCAAAGCTCATTCCTGAATGGGGAAGTTGACATGGAAATATCACCTTGAATAGAAGGAAAAGTCTTAAATGAGTAATTCTTCGTTAGCAGGGAGGAAGTTTAAAGCTGAGTGGCTAAAACGTTTATATTCCAAGGGCTCAGAATGATTTGTAGCTGGGAAAATACATTGAGCAGTCTTAAGTGTATCACTTTCCTCGCAATCATCATTTATCAGCAGCAGGACAGTACCATACTGTTTCGATAACAGTCTGTTACCACTCCCTCTTTGTGTGGCCTCGGATTTGCCGGTATTAGTCCCCATTGGCTTCCTTTTCTTTAGCCTTCAAAGACCTCTCTCAGCCCTGGTGGACATGTGCTACTGGTGCATAGTGTTTAAACATCTGCCCTTGGAGCTCCAAACGTGTTATCACAGAGCCAGATTCATGACCGATCTAAGAGCTCAATTAAATAGCTCAGCTCTGGGAATCAGTTCAGCACAGAAGAGCCAGGCCTTATTCAAGTCTCAATTGCATTACTGGCTTAAAACAAAACAAAACAAAAGGCCTAATAAACCCTGCTGAAGGGTAGCTGTAAACAGCTGAGCTATTCAGCTGGAATGCTTAATATGGAGCCCTGCAAACTTCATGCCTGACTCCTATTTGCAGTTCTTGTTTTCTTCCCTTCCTTCAGCAGAGGTTAAAGTGATCCAGATTTGCTTTTGAGCATTAAGATAACCGAATCAGTTTATTGGGAGTGGATGAAAAGAATAATTTGCTTACTATATTTTTAAATACTCTGTGAGCCAGGGACCTGTGGAGCATAGTTGCTGAGAGCTTATGCATACTTAATGTCTACAGTGGATCAAATCTGCATAGGCTTCTGCATTTGCACTAGCACTAGTATCTCTGATTCCATACAGGACAAAGCTGGGGCAAATGCTAGGACAGTGTGGCGTCTGACCGTCAGCAGGCATAGAAGGTCTGGCAAGCTTCCAACTTCCAGCCTCGCGAGCGTCAGTGGATTTGCCTGGCTGGATGGTAAGTGAGGTACATAATGTTTCTCCTGAGTTTGAAGTGTTTGCGCTGGGGCCTGGGAAGAGGAAAGCGCCCATTGCTGTCAGTTTGTCTTGCGTAAGAGAAGACCCTATAAAAAACTCCTGGAGGCCAAGTAACAAGTCAGACCATTGTGATCTGCATTGCATGAAGGCACTTACCGAACAGCCGGTACTGCGGCCGTATCGGAACAAGGGATTTTTGTTATAGCAAAAGCTGCCTCGATGAGATTCAAAGAAGCTGCCCAGCCATGAACATTTCAGGTTAAGGTGACCCTCAAATGTGATCAGGTTACAGTTCAGAATCCCAGCATTTAACCTATTTTTAGCTCTATGTGTGCGAAGTCTGTGGCTTTCTAGGTGTGCTTTGTGTACATGCTTTTGTGGTGCAGTGTGTCAGCCAAGTATATTAACCATAGGAGTCTGTACAGCCCCGCTGGCTGCATGGGCAGCAGTGCAGAAGCCCTCTGTATCTCTCATCTGACTGGAAATGTTGCAGGTAGAAGAGGTTAAGAGACTTTTGGCTGCCTTAATTCACTGTATTAATTGATAAATGGATGAAATTATAGATATTCTTCATAGCAACTTAGCCTTCTTGTGACACTGGTGTTTTGATAGCTTGAAGTTGACATGATAGAAGCTCAGAAAACATTTCAGTATTTCCTTGTTTTATGTGTTGTAGAAGTGTAGCATTTATTTAAAGAGGAAAAGAGGTAGCAAAAGCTGGTCTGCTTTCTTAAACATGTGTAGCAGGAATAGCAGGAATGTAAGGTGTAACAACAACCGCTCTTTCAGGTGGTGTTGATTGTGGTCAGCTGGGGTCTGTGTGACCAAGCCATGCTCTAAGCAGAGATGTTTTCGTCTCCAGTTCTTTGCGCTGAATGCTTTTACAGATCAGCTTTTAAAAGAGCAGGAATTGGTGAAGTATCACTTTCCAATGCAAGCTGACATTCTGGGACTGTGCATAAGGGAATACCTTCATGGTTTATGTAGAAAATATTTCTAGGAACTTTATCCATCCAAACTAATCTTAGTCCACTGAGAAGTCAAAATCCTGCAGTACTCTATCATGGGAACAGCATGCGGAAAGGAAAGTGCTGGGTTTTGCCAAGAATAAACAGGAAACAGAAGGATAACGAGAGCACAAGTTAAGTGCTGTCCTTGCTCTCAAGAGAGCTTTGCCAGGGCTTCAGATGCTTTTGTGTTAAGGATAAATAAGAACAAACCAGGAATGGCAGGTGCACAAGTGAAGCTACCATCCCACTAAAGTAATGGAGTGGATGATATATAGAGGGAAATCCCAAAATGAGACTAAACTAGGTATTCAGCTTGGCTTATATCTCATCAGCAAACTTTACTTCTGCCCTTTCAGGAAGGACTTAAATCAGAAGGTATTAATGGCTCGTAAAACAGCTAGAAAGGGCATACTGTGCCTTTGGTACCTGGGGAGGAGGAAAGGAAGAACAAGCCATTTTTGGTAAGATATTGAGGAAAGATAAATAGTGTTGTAGTGAGCTGACCAGTGTTAGAAGATGGAGAGTCCTTTTTGAGCAGCAACCGAACGCTCTCTCTGCATATCAGTTCCTCATTGAAAAGGCAGACTCCAGTTTCAGTGAGGAGGGGCAGGAACATATACCCATCCTACTCATGCCCAAATGGCTCTCGTACGGGTGAGCGGGTTGGCAAAAGCATCCTAACCAGGCATTTGAGTGGCAGGGGTACCCAGAAAAATAATTCATGGAGAAGCTGTTGGAGGTATGGAAGGCAGCAGGAAGGTGAGGTGTAGCTGGAGTAGAAGCACAGGCAGAAATTCATCTGTGTGAATGTAGGCAGGACTCCGGAGATTGGCAGACAGGGCCCCGAACAGCAGACAGATTTCCTCCAACGTGGGCTTCTGCTGCTGCTATTTAATTTGTTAAATGCATATTTACGTGCTGCCCTGCCAAGAGACCCTGGTTTCTTTGGACAGGACAGCGTGGTTGTAGAGCAGTTGGAGGGACAGAGGTTAGAAGGCAGGTCACACCAGGTCATGGGTGAAATTTGAAGACAAATTGAAATTCAGCAGAGAAGAGCTGGAGAAGGAAGAATGACCAACAGGAAATGAGGCTGCAACAATAAACCGTATGCTGAAAAATGGCAGATTGTTTTTAATTCCGGTAGGAATATCTGTCTTGGTTCTCAGGGTAGGACTCCATTTGGTGGGATAGCAAAGCAAACAGCTAGTTCACAAGGGAAATGTGCTGTTGCCAGATGTCCAGGCATTGGGTGAGGTGCTGCGCTCTTCCTGCTCAAGTCACATTTAGAATACTTGAAATGTAGGGGTGGGGTTTTTGTTTGTTTGTTTTTGTTTTGAATAACGGCCTGGGGTGACACATGACTTCTGCAGGTCAGACAAGGTCTTTTTCTGATCAGACTGTCCGGTGCCCAAGAAGTCAGCTGGCCGGGACAATCTGACCCTCTGCACCCACCACATCTGCAGCTCTCCACGCTCTGTTACAACCCGTGTTGTTCTTTGTGGCTCAACTTTTGAAACTTTCCCTGCTGAGCAAGATGTGGTGCAGAAAACAGAAACAGCTGGGGACTATCCGTATCTGCACGGAGATGGAAAATACTCCTTGGGGGAAAGGAATTGTGCAAGTGAAGGGGAAGAGTGGGGGAGCTTGCTGCAATACCCAGTGCTCCCTGGAGCCTGAGGTTTAGTTGCATCATGTCTTGATGTAGCAGGCCCCTTCTCAGCCAATGGATTGCTTGGGCCGATGGTGGTGTAACATGGTTTTCTGGAGCACAAGCGTCGTCATAGCTTGTGTATAACAGTTATGGCTCACTGAATTTTAACAGCCTAATCAGCTGGAGCATGGAGGCCTTTAAATGCCACGTTCCCTTTGTAAAAACTTTGTTCTGAAATGGCCCTGTCATCTCGTAGTAAAAAATACAAGAGTAAAAAGCAATGATTTATAGCACAGCAGTGGTTTCGGGTACTGCATGGCTCAGAGTACTAAATGCCGCCTTTCACAAGAAGGTACTAAAACAACAAATGCCTTATCATAGACAGCAATGGATGGCTATTGATGCTCTTCCCATGTGTTTTGAGGATTAGATTTTGATCATTAATGCTCAATTAAGGACTACAGATTTCGTAAAATGATGCTTGGGTGGAGTTAGTGATGATTAGGAGCAATTATATGTACTTAGGCCTATGGTTGGATATCTAACTTGCATTTCTCAAGAAACAATGGGAGAAACTGCCTTCTTTTTCAAACCCCGGTCAAGAGATGAAAGCTCCAAAAGTTAACTTTTGACTTGAGAATCCTACTAAGTGACAGGCTTTTTGAAGCAAAAAGGCTGATTTGGAGGAGAATGGGAGGTAGAGCACCCCACGTCAGAAGCAAAGCCCCCATTGCCCTTGTCAGCAATGTCAGAGAGGGAGATCTGAACTTCCAGACTGAGAAACGATTTAACTATCTGGGAGGTAGGAGGAAGGCTACTTTGTTTGCTTTGCCAGCTCTCTATATATTAGAAATATAAAACATCACATGCAGTAGTACTTCTGTGGAAAGATTGAGTCATTTCTCTTTGCTTGTCAGTTACCTCTGGCTCTATAGAGTGCCATTGGGAGGATTAAGTCAAGATTTGCAAATATTTGACACAAACTAAAATATATGCAAAGACATTTGGGCCTCATACTGAAAGGACATCATGCCAGGGCATGCTGAAGACGCTCTAGGAAGATGGAAATACTTGTGGTTTTATGAAGAAATGTAAGGAATGTGGAGTATTTCACTTCAATAAATGTCAGTCTGTAGCTCCCAGCTCACTACTGCTGAGACAATTTCCTCTAACTTGAGAAGCAGTCTGGAGGGACAGCAACTAAGCTAGGAAATGTTGGCTATCAGCCTGTCATGAAAGGGAAGGAAATGACATACTTATGTCTTTTTCTTTCCAGTAATTCCATCATCTGAGATACTGAAATAGGAATAGAAATCATATTAGTATAAAATCAAGGCCCCTTAACCTTTCATAGGCCACAGGTCCCCACGAATACAAGGGCAGCAGGTATCACCCCTGTGTCCTTCCTACACAAAAGGGCAGCAAGAAACAATGGGCAAGGGAGGAGGATGGCACTGAAGTGGCAGATAAGTTGTGATTCCTTCCCCGTTAATACTTATAGCCTCTATGATGACTAAGTACTCTGGAACAAGTTGTCAACCAGATGGTTACTTCTCCAATATCCAATCATGGCATCCTACTCCAGCCGCTTTACTTGGAAGCTTTCTTTGCCCTCCATGTCCAGAATTAAGTCATGTCATTTGTTTTTGCTGTTTATCTATTTCTGGCTCTGTTGCCAGAACCAGGTATCTCCTCTAGGCCTGTCTGCTGTGTGGATGGCAAAGGTGCCTCCGTGGCTGCCGTATCTTGCAGAAGTAGCTGCCCAGCTCCGACACTCACCCTCTCACAGTGAGCTGGCCATTGCATCTCTGTGGCCAGACTGCACCCGAACCATGAAGGACGTTTTAATACCAAATCCACGAACAAATGAATTTACTGCAGTAAGCTACTTAGTGGGCCCATCTGGTAGTTGCTAATTTACAGACTGGGCCATCTGCCACTGTCGCAAGCTGGTGAGACTGGAAAAGTTACCCAACAGAGCTGACAGTTTAGCTTTGTTTTCCTTTCTTTCCCCCCTCTCAATGCTGTGTTTTGCTTCAGTGCTAAGTTGTAGAAGCAGCAGTGGTTTCTGCTCTGAAATCCAGATTTCGCCAAACACCAGGTTTTGGTGTATGGTTGGGAGATGCTGCTGCCGCTGTGACTCAGCAGCCCTTCCTTGGTGTGTTTGTGCAGCGTTCAAGCCGCTGACAGCAGGAGGGTTTGAGAAGCTGCTTTTCTACACAGTCTGCCTGAGTGCTTCAGCTTGCAGTGACAGGATATGCAGGAAACTTGTTTTAAATCTGTTATTAAAGCCTTAGTCCTCTGAGTTGCGGAACACCTTCTGCTCAAACAGAATCAAAAAATAAGGCTGCTCTGTGTGATTTCAGATATGTGATACAGACTGTATACCTCCTAAGAGCTGCAGATTTGCTGTCTGGGTTGCATTTGAATGCTTAAGGGGTGAGAGCTGAAGGTAGGAGGTGAGTTCTTCAGTAAAGAAAGATTCACCCTGAGGAGTGAAGTTTCTGCAGGCCTTGCAGAATGAGCTGTGCCCAGGTCGGTCACGTGCTGCTGGTGCTCAGGAAGATGGGAGGACCTCAGAGGAGAGCTAGGCCTGTCCAGCCCCAGGGCACCCTGCTGTTGGCTTCCTCGGGGTGGGCACTGCTTGACCTAATGCTGTTTCAATCTTAGTATGAGAACATGAAGTAGCCACCAGCTTCGTCCATGGGAGCACAAGTATTGTCCTGAGGTTGTGACTGAGTGAGCTGGATGTGTAGTTAACTCCGGTTTAGTTTCTACTCTTACCATGTAGTGGGGTTCTTCATGAATAATCTGCTCTAGTCAGGTGCTCTCCATCACAGAAGTGATCAGACTCTTTTTCGTTCAAGGTCTACACAACAAGGTCTGGCTCTCTGCTCTTGACATATGCAAACTCTCACAGTGATCAGATAGAGTAACTTGGGTATAACTTGGATGTAATTCTCCATTTGAGGATCTTGTGGTGAAACTGAACTGAATCTCTTACTACTGTAGAAAATCCTGGATAGGAGAAAACTTTAGGCTGCATGTTCCTCTGAGAACATACTTACTTGTCCTTCAGAAAGGACTGGAATTAATCCATCCTTTTTGCTTTTGTGCTAATTGGCTATGTTTTAGGCTCTGGTAACTTGAGCGTCAGAAGTGGTGGCATAAAGGATTTGCATATTCTTTGACTGTTAGCTGTACAGATGGTGAAAATTGAATCTGTACAATAGGCCCAATGCTGATCTTCTGGAGACTTGACCCCAGGAACGCCTTTGGGCTTCCCTGGAGTCCCCATGTCATTGCTGAAATGAGATGACAGCCCATCCTGAGAGCAGGGTTGGGGGGGAACCCTTAACAACAGCAGTGCTTTGCAAAACTAGCTTTTTCTGTTGACAAAGCCAAGACCCAAAGCCTTCCCCTACTGCCTGAGGCTGATGGTAATCTGCCTGCTAACATAATGGCTTTCTGCTCAAAGTTTTGGGCTGCAATTTCTTCTTTCTTTCTTTCTTTCTTTCTTTCTTTCTTTCTTTCTTTCTTTCTTTCTTTCTTTCTTTCTTTCTTTCTTTCTTTCTTTCTTTCTTTCTTTCNCTTTCTTTCTTTCTTTCTTTCTTTCTTTCTTTCTTTCTTTCTTTCTTTCTTTCTTTCTTTCTTTCTTTCTTTCTTTCTTTCTTTCTTTCTTATCTGGGCATGTTTTTCCTCACTTACTGTGATTGAATGTGTTATCCTTAGGGGGGGACATTAATTGAATTCTCTATCAGCCTCTGCTTTAAGAACTGGGAGGGCCCAGAGGAAGGATTACCAATAGGGGTCCTATGGCTAATGTGATTAAAAATTATTTGGCTGCAGAAGAGAGACTTTTGTTGTTCTCCATTGTGCTTCTCTGCAATGAGATAACACTGATGCTGACTACAGAGCAGACAGGTCATACATGTTTAATTTGAGCAGCTATAAAAAGAAACTTGCAGTGGGGCTGATCATTGGAGATTTAATAAATAAAAAGTTATTACCATAGCTCAGTATAATCCCAAGAATATCTCTTTGCATACTCTTCTTGGAAACTAAGCTATCAAAGAAATTAAGCTGGGGAGCTGTTGCATTAACAGATTAGATCTGAAAGGATGTGTTATTTTTATGTTTTTTTTTCAAGGAATTTGGTCTTGGTTTGAGAGGTTCATGCACTGAGCTTTGGTTATCCTCCCAAGGCTTGTACGTCAGTGCAGTTAGACTCTTTCACAGCTGGGGACTGAAGGCTCAGATGGAATAACCATCCCAAGGTTACCCTAGGACTTCTTGCAGCAGTTGTGCCTGGTGTTACTGTCATTAAACACTTGTTTTCCCTCGGTACTTCTCAGCTAGAGGAAAAACTGAATGCAACAGCTACTTGCACTACTGGGAAGTTCTTTGAATTACACCTATGTGGGTAGGTAGTTCTGCTGCTGATGGAGCTGAAGGGCTTCTGGATGTCCTGCTAGAGCAGCACACTGATCTTACTGGAAACCACTGCAGTTTTTTGATTTAAACCTGAATGTGAAGGCAGGAATGCAGGTAGACATCCGGCTCTAAGCCTGCAATGTGCCTTCAGGGATTTGTTTTATTAGTCGCATTTGGGTTTGGCTTGCTCCAGGCAGGAATGCACTCCTGGGAGAGGCACTGTACCTCCTGCAGAGTTTAAATCTCAAGACACCAGCTACTGTGCCAGGAGCGTTTCCTCCTCCTGTGATTCTCTAGCTTTCTGTCTTTTTGCTTGTGTTGAACATTCCATTGCAGACAGGCAGAAACACCCTCTGTGCTGTGGGTGCAAAGAAGTCTCTGCTGCTAAAAAAACGCACTAAGGCATTGTGAAAGTAGATATTGCAGTGGACTTTCCACCTTTGATGTTAGGTTGAACACTTACCTGGTGCTTTTGTACCAGCACTTTGCAGCACTTAGACTAATATGCTGAGCTGCTGGTCCAGGGGGCTGCAGTGCTCATTTTTGTGGGTTGTATTTGCACGCCAGTTGATACTCTTAATATTAATCTTGCTGTTCCTTGCCCTGGAAGATGCTCAGGAGTCATAGTGGCCTTGTCGTCATGACAAGTTAATCATTGACTTATTTTGGCAGCTGTTGCTGTTCTGATTCTAAACTGTGCAATAAAATTTCAATTACCTCTCTAGTATGTTTGCCACCTATGCTTTCAAAGCCTTTTTTGCGTTTTATGGAGGGAGTTAAATCTTGCTTTGTATAAAGCATCAGTAGAAACACTGCAGTGCCAGAAACCTTCAGAAAGGGAAAAATCTATTATAGTGCTGACTTAATACTTCATTTGCTGTACACTTTTCTTTGGCTAGTAGTAATAAAAGAAGCCTAAACTGGGAGGATACTTTATGCCTGAAATATCCTGAGCAGAGATGCAGGCAAACAGTGCAAATACAACTTCTGCTTCTGAACAGCAGGGAGTTTTCCACACCGAAAAGGAAGGATCTTTGCAAGAGGTGAAATGTACCTTTAAAATGTTCTTATAAAAGCCAAGTAATTTCCTCCTGTTGTGCTGAGGCCCTTCTGTTTGGATCTTAAGGATTAGTGCTGCCTCTTTCCGTACCCCCCTCTGCTGCAGCTTGTAAAACAGACACATGGAGCCTCAAGGGATTTGCAGTGCAATCACCTGCCAGGTTCTAATAACACACACACTTGCTTGAGGTGACCATCCAGTTTCGGCTCTCCTGGTTCCCAAGCAAGCTGGCACCGGCATCCTGGGTATCTGCAATGTCCTGTCTGAGTTGGTCTTTTTCTTAACTTAGAAAATGAACTTGAATTAGCCTGGACTCCAGTATTGCAGGATATTTTTTGAGACTGAAAATGTGACAAGATTTGGACTTTGTCAAGAATAGAAATGGACCTACCTGTGACAGAATATGTCATGGGTAACTGATGGGCAAGTTAGGAGCTAGGTCTGAATCACACAGGCAGATGTGGCATGGATGTGGGGTGGAAACACCATGTGCTTCCCCAAAAGAGCTAGTGCAGGAAGATGGGAGGCTCTGTGGAGGCCTCACTGCTGTGGAGAGTCTGGAGAGGCCCTGGGAAGGTGCCTGAAGGTTCTGGAAGGATTGCCTGTAAGGAGGGCTGTGCTGCTAGCACGTGTGCCCCCTAACAGTGTAAAGGACAGGTCTCATGGAGGAGTCAGCCAGGACTGAGATCTGGCCTGAGGGACTCCTCTGACTGGACCACACAGACCTCTCACCTCAGGTAGTGGGCAGGGGTAACTCCTTGCAGCTGGAAAGCCCCTTACATGCTCAGGGAGAAGTAGTATGCTAGTGTTTACAGGGGATGCACAGGTGATGCTAGTTAGTTGTGCTAATTGCTCATTAAGAAACCTGTGCCCTGTAATGGTCAGGCCAGGTGGATGCTATTACAAAGACCTCACATCGGTCAATAATGCTTATCAGGTGTTTTACTGCCCCCTTAATAAGTTGTCATCATTTCCCTGCTCTCTCTTCTCTCGATGCAACCTGGGGCAGGGTGGAGCTTCCCTAAGTCCTGGATATGGGGCCAGGCAAGATGTGCTCTGTCTCCCCAGAGGCTGGGTTGGGGTGAGATGTTGAGCTTTGTTGGAAATGAAGCACAGAGAAAATTCAAGGATCAGTTGGGTCTAAAAGATAAAGGTGGTGGGAGAGCAGAGAGTGGTATTTAAGAAGGGGAAATCTGCAGTGGTTCTCCTCATTTTGTTCCAGACTCAAGTGCCAGTCTACAATGCAAAGCCTTAGTCATTGGCAATGACTCATGAACACATTTGTACCTTTCTAGTGGTACTGTTGCCTGTAGTGGAGTTGGTCCTGCTTTTGCCAGCAAAACTTTTTAGGAAGGAAAGCAGCTATGATAGGGCTTTTTCAGGCTCCTAAGTGCAGCCACCCCTTGGGGTGAGTAGTTTATTTTGTTGATTTTCAGAGACTGAGTAAGTGAGGTCATCAGTAAGTTCAGATTAGAGAATATTTGATTTATGCTTTGTGGAAAAATGTCTACACAGCAAAATGACTGATCTCAGGGCTTGTGTAGCTCTTGAAATGAAAAAGCTCAGCCTAATCAAGCACTGTAAGGTTTTAATAAAATGGCCAAGAAAGGAGTAAGAGTTATGTTTGTGTTTGTTATTATATTGAGTAAATCTTCAAAGCTCTTCATAGAAGCAGGGGGAAGAAAAAGAGACAAAATGACTCTGCTATTTCTTGCTTCAAGAGAGTATCAAGGCTTTAAAACTGGCTACTGCTTGGCAGAGCAGAAAAAGGCAGTTTTGCCATCCTTTTCCAGCAAAGTAACCATATCATGCTGCAAAGGGGTCAGTTTAAACTCTAATATATTTAGGTTTAAGATGTATGAATTTGGGAGTCTGTGTAGGGTTTAGCTTAGCCCTTGCTTAGTAACAAGCAGCCATT
This sequence comes from Nothocercus julius, assembly GCA_013398735.1. NCBI lineage: Eukaryota > Metazoa > Chordata > Aves > Tinamiformes > Tinamidae > Nothocercus > Nothocercus julius. Next base: position 31,717 of record VZSV01000329.1, on the reverse strand, counting down.
TGCCACTTAACCCATCTTCTGTAGGGCACTCCTCCTTTCTCTTGCCTTGCTTCCTACAGTGTTTTGCAGAGATGAAGCTTCTGGCTGGTGGCTTTTTGAGACTGGTAGTCACCACATGCCTGATAAGCCCTGTATCTTTGGGTGCAAAGCCCTTGGAGATACCTGTGATAAAGATGCGTGTGGCCTCTGGTGCAGGTGAAGGAGGTTGTGGCTGATGACTTATCTATTTTGCACACTGCTGATTAATTTCAGGTGCCTTGTGGTAACAGGTGTTTGTCATGTGCATAATGTTATGTAGCAAGAGGCTGCGGCAGAGCTGGGCACTGTGGTGGAGAGGACTCGTCTTGGCCAAAGCAGAAGAGCTGCCTTGGAGTGTCCTGGGAGCTTCACGCGGAGGTGTAAGGACAAGAGCTACTAACTTGCTTGGCTGCTTCCTGGCCAGTCAGCCAATACAGGGCACGTAAGTCTGGGCGACTGGAATCTGAGCATCAGACTGTTCTGTGGAGAGCTGGCTGGAGCGGCTGGCGGCCGCAGACCAGGGCGGTGCCATGGAGGAGTCCCTGGGGTAAGTGCCCAAGGCCGGGGTTGGCCTGGGGAACAGCTTGCTGCTTGGCTGTGCAGCAGGCAGGAGCTGGTGGCTCAACAACAGCACAAAATGTATATTTTTTTTTTGTTTATGTGTTGCCTGTGTTTAGCTTTGAAGGAGCTTTTGTAGCTCTACTGCCTCAAGGTAGGCACTGATATGTGTGTGAATGGAGCAGTCTGCTTGCTTGACTACAGTCAAAGCTACTGCTCAAGAGTCTGAAGCTAAGATGTATGAAATAAAACCCAAATGTCTGTAAGTCTCAGAAGGTGTCCTTTGCATTAGGCAACTAGGAGAGTAGCAGTTAAAAACAGGTAACGGGTGTCCCTGCTTCGACCCCTGGAGTAGGTACATTATAGCATACCAGAAGAATTGTATACTGGTCACAGGTGGCATTTGGAAACAAACAGGAGCAAAACAGCAGCTCTCCTTCAGGCATGTAAAAACTCTGTTCTTCCAAGGAGAATGCATTGGTCACCAGGATCTGTTCTGAACCATAGCCATGTCATCTTTTTTTTTATATTATTTTTTTTACAAATAGAGCCAGAGTTCTACATCACCTCTCCTACTGCCCACACACCAGCATCCAAAGCTAAACCAGATGCCTTTTGAGGCAAGCTGCCTTATCTGCTTCCCCTCAGTTCTTAAGGGAGGTAAGTATTTGAGCTCTGGTAAATGCACATCAAAAGCTGCAAATAATCAGCACTGCTATCCAGTGAGGAGGAGAAGATAAACTCCATGTTATTGGCATTTTCAAGTCACAGAGAAGACACTAGCTTAGGGTTTAGCTGAGGCTGGCCAGCTGTTCCTCTGATGAGCGAATGAAGGAAACTTGGCTTGCAGGACAGTTTCATAGCTCTGGTATCTACGCACTGCTGGGAGTTGGACTCCAGCCCTGGCCCTGACTTTGGCCCTCTATGATAACAGGCAGGGCTGTGTAACTGTACAGGTTTTGCCCAATGTCATAAATATCCTCACTGGGATCTCCCTTTTGCCTGAAAGGTGCAGAAATGGGCTCTTTCATGCTTCTTGCTTGCTTTTATTTGCAAGTTTTTCCTCTGCAAGGGGAGTACTTCAGCTGTGAGAACTCTCCAGATTGCTTGAGTCAATGCAGCTGGCTGATTTGTGTGAACTATGTACTAGCTCTGGACATAGCTAAGATACTCAGTTCAAAATTAAGAAGCTTACTCTGGCACTCTTAATTCACCTGAAGGTACTGATAAATATTTTAAGTAGGCCTTGCTTGATAAGGATGGAAAAATAGTGAATACTCATTCATCCCAGAAGAAGATTTTAAAAAGAGAAATAGCAGAGTCCTTTGACGAGTCCTAATTAAGCTCCTTGTTCAAGGATTAAAGTCACCAAAGCAATCATTTTGTTTCATAGGAAATCTGATGTTTTTCCCTAACCTTCGTGTCAATTGTATTCAGCAAACAGCTACTGAGACAGGAAATGGGAAAGGGAAAATGCAGATGCAAGCAACCCGCATCTAAGTAGTCTTGAAAGCACCCTCAGAAGTAATGCCCTCTATCCCATGTGTAAATTATGTTTTAAGCATAAAAACAAGTAAGATGTGTCTGACAGTACCTGAAAAAGGAAGCTTTATGATTTTCCTACTATAAAGTAAGAGTTTATCTCAGGTATGACTTTGTTGAAAGATGTGTGTTGTAGGCCATGAACTGAGATCCTTGCTTGGAGGTGGGAGTTGGCTGTTTTTGAGGGCACTTCTCTCTGTTGGGACAGGGCCCTTGTGATGCACATCAGCGGTGTGGTGCTTTAGAACATTTTTCTCCTCCTCCAGGGTTGATCCAGTGTATCGTTGTTTTTACGCCACCTACTCAGTTGTGCTGGTCAGCGTGAGAGTGGACACACAAGCATGTTTAGCAAGATGCTTGTGACCCTTCAGATGTAAGGCAGTGGATATGCTGGAATGCAGAGACTGTTTAAAAACTCAGCTGAAGAATATATTAACTGCCCACCTTGTGAAGGAAGGTATATTCTTACGTGAGCAAAACTTATTAAAAAAAAAAAGGAAGAAACAAAAAATCAAGTAACAAGGTAAATTGGCAGTAAACCTCTTTGATAAAAGGTGTGAAGAGCTGCAAAAAATGCCTTGTTGAAGATGTGTCAGCGGCTCGCTGAAGGAAAATTTGTAAAGGCATTCTTTCCAGTGCAACGTGGGTAACATTTTTAAGATGTGTTGCGTGCATGAAGTTGATTCTCTTTATTGGAAGAGAAATAGATTTAATGAAAGGGAGAGAAAAAGCTGCTGAATATAACATTTGTGGCAGATAAATAGTGCTGTGCATTCCAGTGACAGGCTTTAGGGGGGCAAAATACATTGGTTACACAAAAGAATAGCCGGGTAAGGGAGAGCATGCAAGACAAGCACTAGATAACAAATGTCCCTAGGGAACTGTAAATTCAGATATGGGGAAGGGTGAGATCTTGTTCTGGTTAAATAAATGAGTGGGAAGCACTATTTGTCTGAAAACTGTGAACTCAGAGGTTGCTATTTCTAGGCTTATTTCTCAGAGGAGGTGAGGTTCATTTGATTGCAATGATTTTGCAGGTGCATGTTGGTGAGAATGTATGAGACCTTGCAATCAGTCCTTCTTTGCAGTACAGAGATGTGTTTTTCAGGACCAGCACCCAGTTCTTTAGGAAAAGAAGGGCTTTGGCAGTTTGAGTGCAGAAAGGTGCATGTGCAGCCCTGCGCCGTCCCTGAATGGAAGGGCTGTGCTGATTTTGTGGAGCAGTGAGTTTGCCCAGCATGGTTCTGTGTTCTGTGGAGCGAAGGAGAACAGCCAGGACCTTTACCCTTCCACTGTCCTTGCTTTCAGAGTCCCTTGGGATGCACCTTCCTAATATTTAAGCCTAGAATGGCAAGCTAGTCAACCTTCTCTGCTTGCTTATTTCCAGGTTCCTCAAACCAAGAGGGTGAAAATCACCCCACATGAGCTTGTTTTGAAGCTTGTTTGCAAATGTAATATCCTGCAGTAATCTGCCTGTCATTCTTTTAATTGCAGCAACAGTAACCGTTTGGTTGTCCGCATGTGCTGTTCACCCTACTTCCTCTCTCAGTGACTTTCTCAGCAATGCCGTTAACATTTTCCTAAGGGAAAGTGTAATGATTCCAAATAAATCATCAAGATCAGTGGGTGCTCATCAACTGTTTTAGTCCTGGGAAGGAAACTTTCCTTGGCTGTTTGCCACGTTCTCTGTTCTTGCCCCCTTCAGTTTAACCTGTGCTCCCTGGAACGCTGATGTAAATTAGCCTCCCTCAAGGCTTTAATTTCTGTTTAGCTAATGTGTTGTGACAGTGCTGTGCTGCAGCAAGTGTCGTGTGCTCCTGCAAAGTAACAACTTCAGATGAGATCTTCCAAGTCGTAAATGCATCTGTCAATCCATGACTTACCACTTCCCTGTTACATTGCTCTTCATGGAATAGCAAATGCCGTGAGAAAAGCATGGTAAAACACTCAGTGGCTGCAGTCTCATGGTGAGAGAAGTATCAGAGAACGGTGTTCGCACAGTGCTGCCTCCATGACTCTTAACGTGTCTGTGCCAAGATTGAGCTGTCAGTCATTAAAATCATATTGATCTGCCTAGTGCTGTGCCAGACAAGTTGGGCAATGGATGTCAAATGCTCTGGGGGCTTGCTGCAAAGGCCGTGTGAATCGTGCTCAGCTGGAGCGCTGGATCTGAAATCTCACCCTGTTAGCCTTGCAGCAGCCATATGTGCACTGTGGAACACTTAATGGTCTAGTTTAATGGTCTCATTTAGCCAAAGCTGTGGGAGCTGTCAGTGCTCTCTTTGCCATAGTCCTGTCTCTAAGCTGCTCTCTAAGGGGGCGTCCGTGGTGAGGAACAGACAACTGAAGCGTGGGGTGCCAGGGCCAAGCAGGAGCAGCTTATGTAGGAGTGGGAGAAGAGCAAGGGAATGGGCAAGTCTCTCAAACTGACAAGTGCATCTTGAAGTCCTGTTGCTACCATGTGTCCTATCAAGCCCTTATTAGCTTTTTCATGTAGAAGGTGGCATGTTTTGTGTATGTACAGTTTTTGATTAGATTTCAAAGCAGTAGTATCCCCTGTCTCAAAGCTGTGCTTTGAAAGCAGTGTTATATTTAGCCTTTTTTAAATTTATTTATTTTTATTACTAGCAATGCCAGTGATAGAAATTGTAGAAATTGGACCTTGGAGCTTCAAAGCAGTTGCTCTGTCAAGGAAGCCCTGCTGAATAAAAGCTCCCCTGCTCGGCTCCCCTCCTCCTGCCTTTCCCCGCTGGCAGCTGTGTCAGCCCGGCAGCAAGGAAGCCAAGTTGGCCTTGAAGTGAATCTAAAGAGGAAAGCGAGCGAGAAGAGAGGTGGAGTTAGCCGGCTAAATGGGATCACGGGGCTGCAGCGTGGGAAGATGAGAAAGCAGGAGCAAAGGGACTGATGCTTGAATCTCTGTGTGGGTGAGCTCTGCAGAGCAAGGGCTGAATAGAGGGGAGGACCGAGGAGTTTGAAGACTGAAGGCGCTCGGTGAAAAAGCAGAGATAAGGCTCCTTTTTCTTTCTGGAATAACAATCAAAGGAAAAAAAAAAATGGGTAAGGGGGCTGTGGAGGAAGTGAGTGAAATCAGTGCCAAATTACAGTTAAAATATGAGCCTTCAACAGGGGCTCTGAAAGGTGAAGAAAATCTGGATGTCTTTGTGTCATGCAGGAAGCAAGAACAATAAGCAGGCAGATGAAGTGGTTGTGGGCACAATAATATCCTATGTCATGATGTGCCAGTTCCAGCTGTTGGGTAACTGTATTGTAAGCTGTCACTGGCAATGCTTGTTTTAATCTTAAGTGCAATGTAAATATTAAGTTCTTTCAACTCCCTCAAAGTCACTGGTGAATACAGCACAGGGTTTTCTCTTACTTCCTCCACTTTTCGATGTGGCTATGAGGTTAGCAGAAACCTAGAGACAATAGGATGGCATCAACTTTCTGTAACAACAGGGATCAGGATGGCTTTAAGCCAAGTTTAACACATTCAAGCCAAACTGCAGATCTGGGGCAGCTTGAGGTAAATAAATGAGACCCAACTCTTAAGTGTGCAAAGTAAAAGCAGTCAGTCTCAGAAAGTCACTTTGAACTGCTGCAAGAGATTTGGCTGCAGCTTTTCATCTGGAAGACTGACAGGGGCATAAAAGTTTGTGTAAAAGTAAAGCAAATTGGCTAAATCTTGTTTATGCCTTTTAATGTAAGGCAGTGGCTATTTTGCAATCACATTTTGTCCAGAGGCCAACGCGGGTGCGTGCAACTGGTCCTGTGCAATTGCAAGCCGCTCGAGTGTACCCGTTGGTATGGGAGTACTGGTCCCCTGGGGAAGAAAAGGTACAAGAGACTCCTTCAGTTTTTTTGATGGTACTGAAAATGAGGGTTTAATGTGGGGGTTCTGTGTCCAGCCAATATTTTGCTGCAAAGATGTTACTTTTATCTGAGATTGAGGTTGGTAACAGGATTGGAGCTGAGCCTTTGCTCAAAGAGGGTGGTCGAAGGGCCGTGCCCGTAATCACGTTGTGCTGCAGAGCCGCCGTGTGTGCAGCCCCTCTGGTCCAGCTGTATCTAGCCGTGGTTATTGAAGCCACAACTGTTTTGGTAGTCATGGGTAGCTACAGTGCTGTGGTTACCCTTTCCTTCCTTTGGCAGTGGTAATAGACCAGTGACTCACTGGAAAAACACAAATCTTTCTTCTAAGAATGTTCACAATTTCACGTGCCTTTGTATAGCTATGTCCTGGCAGCCAAGTCCCACCAAGCTGTTAGTAGAAATGGGCTGAACATCGCTGCTTGTTCTTGTTTGGCTCAGATTTAAAGAGGAGTGGAGAAAAACAAGGTTAGTCCTTAGGAAAAAAAAAAAAAATGTACTCAGCTTTTAAACCATGAGGTGTTTGTGAAGCTCTTGAGTATCACACTCCTGGGGTGATGGTTTCTCAGTCTGGACTAAGCGATGCACAATATCAGCATCGAACTAGAGAGACCCGAGAAGGCAGTGCATGCGGGGAGCCAGGCTAAGGATGAGCAGAGCGTGTGGGATGGTCACCGCTGCAGCATCAGGCTGCAAGGAAGCTGTTCCTCAGTCTTGTTGTGTTGAGGAAAGGTTTTATTTTCAGAAAAATGTGATGTTTACCATGCTTGCTACATATGGGCAGGTGGTAGACACAATAAGCCCGTACATACTACACTGTTCTTGCCTTTTTGGAACCTGTGCGTATTAGGTCTCTAGGAATATGGTGGCAAAGCTCAAAAGCCCCTTTCAACCTACTGAAGCTGTAGGCTTAATTTCAGTGCAGCTGACTTAAAAACAGAATAGCTTTCTTTTTGCTTAGTCTTCTGGCAGAGTGCCAGGCTCTCAGTGCTTCCTGATGGGGTTGTGGTGGCTTTCTGAATGATGGAACAAATCTACTTTTTTTTTTTTTATTATTATTATTATTTTCTCCTTCCTAGGTCTCCCTCGTGGGATTTGCACAAGTCCTGCTCTCTGAAAGGTATGTCAGAAGTCTTAAAATCGCCCTGAAAGATTACTGAAGTGTGACGTGAGAGAATAATCTACATAATCAGATTTTGGGGTTTATCTGGGCCTTTTGTATTGTACAGCAAAGGCTATATAAGGCATGTTCTTAGCTGAAATCTGAACTGTGACCACCTACTTCACCGTCTTTATTTTTCTGTCCATTTAGCATGCAGCAAATGCCTCCTTGGGGTCTTTTTTGCGTGCTAAAGTTTTTGGAGGCCAGATGAGAATTCAAAATTATCCTGCAAATTCCAAGGGCCTGACATGAATGAGATTAACTGCTTCCAAGGCAATAGAGCATCTTTCCTGGGAAAGAGATATCAAATAGGAAACAGACTGCATCAGCTTGACTGATGCAGATTCAAGTGTGGCTGTATTAGAAGAGACTGTATTAGATGTTCTTGGTGTCTCTTGTGGCTTTTAATTTCTATAATGCTGTAGTTGGCAGACAAACATGGACTGGGTGAGGAAGGCAGGTGCAGGTGGTGGTGGACATCAGCAGTCTTGGTTAATAAAAAAAAAACTTTTTGCTTTTGCTAGATCTCACTGAAGGCTTTCTAGTAAGCGGACCGAGGCCCTGAGCACAAACCTTATCTTCTCCAAAATGTGTGTGTGGTGTGGTGTGGGTTTTTTTTTTTTGGCAGTGTTGCTAATGTTTGAAAAAGCAGTGTCAGGTGCTGGCTCCTCTAAAGGTATCAAGGAGATATTTTTTGTGGTGGAGGCTGGGAACTTCTAGGCAATTCAGTGAGTTGGAGACAAGCCAAAGATTTCTGTTTACTTGCCCATGAGGTCCCAAAAGACAGATGGTGAGAAGCTGGAGCTGGCAGGGTGTTGTGCCACCATTGAGACTACTGTTCTGAACTCCATCCGCAGGGTGAATTGGGTACAAAGTTTAAGGCATGGTAATCAAGTTTTGTGCAAACTGTAATTGGTGATACAGTGACAAGAACAAACGGCATTTGATTAACTTTTTGGCCTGGACAATCTGGGAAAGGCTAAATCCATGGTTTGTTGTAACTTCTCGTAGGGAGATCCTAGAAGTCGTATACCTTCAGAGGGAGAAAAGAACAAACGTAAAACACTTGTGTAGTGGACCTTGCTTGTAAAAGTAACACATAAAAATGTCAGTCAACTGTCCGTTCCTGAAAGAGGTTAAAACACTTAATGTAGTAAAAGTGATATGAGAAACTAAGTTGAACCAAGTTGGTTCAACTGCGAAATCTGCAGTTACTTTTCAGCTCCTGTGAGCTGAACATTTCTGCAGAACCGAGTGGCAAGTTCCACCTTTTACTAGTTTGCATTACTTGACTTTAGCAATGAGGCTGCTGCCCCAAAATGTGCCAAGGTCCAAGCTCCAAGCCCACTTCTTGCCTTCATGATGTTTAAGGGATTAGGTGATAGGTGAGGCAGCAACAAGCTGGGCCCCCACCACTGCCAACACTCTGTCATGGAGCAATAGGATTTGCATTCAGGTAAAAATCCTGTGCAAGTTGAGTTTCCTTTTAATCTGGCTGCCTTTTGGTAAGTTACTTGCTTGAAAATGCACCTAGTAACATAATTATTGGGAGGAAATTCACCTTCTATTGCTTAATTATATTTTCCCTGTACAGTCAGTCATTTCAAAGGCACTATGTCTGATGGCACAGTGGGTTTCCCCTTAATTATTGAAGTATGGTAATTGCCATGTAATTACACTCTTATAAGTATAATATACATGTATTACTGTGGGTTGGCGATTTATGGCAAGGAAGTGTGTTTTAAGTGTTGGAAATGTTTTTCACACAGGATTGTTAAACCCTTTAATGATGGTAGTGATTCTGGGCAGCTATCCAGTGTCTTAATTTTCCTGGGTTTAAGGTCTCCTATAATAATATTATTTGATCATCTAGTCAATAGTCTGGGAAGTATGTTGGCTCGTTCTAGTGAGTTGTCTAATGTTCGTCATCATTGCAAAATAAAGATTTTGCTAGTGCAAAAATAAATCAAGTTTACTGATAGACAGGTTATGGAGCTTCTAGTAGGAGTCTTCCAATGCTGATGTGTGCTTCAAGGTTCTTAGTGTTGATTTACAGGGGAAGGAAAAGGAATTTTCAGTAATCCCATTGCCAAGAGGGCAGAGATTTGATAAATATTAGTGTTAGGATCTAATTGACTTCTGCAGTGCAGCATTCCAGTTGAAATCTGGAAATCACTTTGTGTGTCACACATGTTTACTCAAACGTAATATGCTGTTAACGTATGTTGCCCCTCGTTGGTGCAGATGTTCCCCTCGGTGCAGATGTGCAGTTAGCTGTTGTCCTGATTTCAGTTTACGCAGTTTTAAACCGTCATCTCCTGTTTGCTCATTCAACCCTTACACACTAATACGGTCTCATGCTGAAGGCCTGGGCTTTGTGGGCCTCCTGCAAGGAGAGGAGGAGTTCTGCAGCTGCTGAGCAGTGGCAGTGCCATGCCAGTGAAGCTGCACCGAGGACTAGGTGTCACGTGGATTCTTATTCAGTGCCATGCAAAAGGAAAGGTATTCTGTCACATTACAGAAAATAGGACATCCCTGCTCAGGTGTCGATCATGGGGTTAGCAATTCATCATTTTGAATTTTAGATGCTTTTAGAAGTGCTGGTACTGGGCTTCTGCATTGTAGAGGCAGCTAAAAAATCTGCACACCATGTCTCAATGTTAAGCATCAAAACAGCAGTGCTTGACTTTTAGCACTTGCTGCCTTGGTGACTGCAACAGAAAATAAAGCTCTGGAGATCCATCACTGGGGAGGTGAGTTGCAAAGAGGGGGAGACTCAATGTGCATGACCTTTTGCAGGAAGTCCTATAGGATGACTGACTACAAGCTGTCTGGGGAAGGATTCTTGAGCAGTGCCGTTCCTAGAACTCACATCTGTACTGTCTTATGCTTGGCCGCCTGGATTTCTGTGGTTTGTCTTGTGCAAATGAAAGGACAAGGAAAGAAGTAACAGGAAAAATCTCTGTGTTCATGTTAGTGTAAAAGTGACTCTTGCGGTGTATTCCCAAATTCAGCAAAACTGAAAGTGTCTGCGCCAAACTCAGCTTCATCTGTCTGTTTTCAGATAATGCCAAATGCAAGGAAATTAAGTGTGACTAAACCGCACAGGCAAAATGCATTTCCATCCTGAATTAATGAATTTGTATGTGAGCTTGGGTTCACCGCTGCACACAAAGGGTGAAACTGGCTGTGAAGAGGACAAAGAGCTCATTGCAAACACATGCAATTGTCTCGACACGCTGCACAGTGAGGGTGATGGCTTTGCTGAAACTTGGCCAGCCAGCTGCATAACTAGCTTTTCTGCAAACATATCATTCTTTATATGCCTTCATGGTGTTGTACGGCTGTTTTTGTAGCCTTTCAGGCAGGGCTCGAGCGCTGGGCAGTTAATGATGTGCAAGTCTAATGCTGCTTGTGCTGGTGGCTGCACACAGCTGTGCACTTGTTTGGAGGCTGGATTATACCAAAGGATCCTTGTCCGTGTGATCACCCTTTCGCTGCCTTTTACCATTGTAAGATGAACTCCTTTCTGTTTTGCATCCCTCATGTGTCCTGATTTCTTCTGTCATTGGATAGCAAAATTAGATTATGTAATTTTCAACTTTACTCATTATTACTTGCATGCGTTTTGGTCTCTGGGATTCTGCCACAGGACATGCTGCACAGCTTGTCTAGCAGTCTCCCCAATTTGCCAAGGCGAAATCTCATGTACAAGTTTTACAAAAGAAGTAAAACTGGCCTTGTAGGCCAGTTGACCTGCCAATATAGCCAAATATCCAGACTGGGAGGCTGCTGCTTTTGTGAGTTTAGGCAAACCTTTCCCTGGGACAATGGCCTCCTGTTTGAGATGAGAATGAATAATCCTCACAGATGTGGGAGTGATGCCCAATTCTCTGAAAAAAACAATAAAACAGCTGCTTTTTGTGCCATTTACACAATATTGCTGCTCTTTTCCTGGGCAAAGCTTAGAAGCCAGGGTGGTTGCTTTGAAAATGTATCTTGCTTTTAAGGCCTCTCACAAATCCTTTTCCCCAGTCTCATCAGCTAAGCATTTCTTGTGAGCTGTTTTTCATGCAAGATATCTACCTTGTCCACTTTGGGACACAGCATTGCTTTCACCTGATTTTTGCACCTGTAGTAGCATTCCAGCAGAGTAATCTTCATGTCCTTGGGGCAGAAGCTATGGGACACTTGTTTTTTTTCTTTCTGTCTTTCCCACACTGCGGCAGCTACAACCTGGAAGCACAAGGTACGAATAACTCGCTAATCTCCTCATCCACCTGTTTCACTCTTCCACTGCTGGTGCTAAGCCAGTAGTCTGAGGAGTGTGAAATGCTACTGAGGCCCATTTTCATTAGCTCCGGGTCAGCCTTGGCCAGTTAGTTATGTCTGATTGCCATGGTGCCTTTAAAACTATGTCTTTTTAACATGAAGAGTGCTCTGAGCTCCTGCAGGCACAGAGACCTTGCGCCTGCCCTTGCATGTCAAGAGTTGATCCTCTCTCCTACAGCCACCTCTGGCTTTGTAGTCTGGATGTTTTACCATTGGGAGAAGAGATGTGGACTTGTGTTTTCTGTACTGCTGTTACATCAGCTTGTGTAGGAGTGGCAGAAAATGGCAGCTATTTAACATGAGATGCTCCATTCAGTTGCAGGGTCAACAAGACTTAGTGGTGGGCTGAAGTTCATGAAAACGGGGGTTTTCAGTGAGGGACGAAACTGGTGGGCAGAAGGGGTAAATAGCATTTTCAAAACAACCATTTGTCTGCATCCTCTAGAGAATGAAAACTTGATTTAAATAGCTTCCCTCCCACAGCATAGCTGCTGTAGTAAATATGATGCTATGAAATGTAATGCCTTCACAGATGAGTGCTGCTGTAGTGTGATTGAAGGGGCTTGACTGTGCTCGTCGACTGTCCTCAAACAAGACCCCAGGCTGTCCCGTTCCTTGCTAGCAGTCTTAATCTTGTGTTTACAGTATGATCTCAGTCTTCTGTCACGAAAATGAAAATAGAGATGAGAGGAGCAGGAAAGAAACAGCTGTTGGCTAAAATACACTTGCCCTCTTGAGCTCATTTTGATCCTTGCATCCTGCTGCTCTTGATTCAGCCGCTCACCCCCTCCCTCTCAACACAACTACAGAGCTTTCTCAGCTTTGCTTTAGCAGGTTGTTTCAATTGCCTTCCCACAGAGTTTGCAAATACTTGTTACTGTTGGTGTGAAATTAAGCTGGAGTACTTTAGTACTACTCCTCTAATAGCAAGTTGCAATTTCTAATTTCTGGAGTTTAGTATCAGCATAATAGTGTTCAAGGGTGAGATTTAGGATCTCAGTAGTGCCCTTCTGACCTCTTGAAATTATTCTTGTGAATGCAGTTTTATCTCCATAGTCGCACAGTTGCCTGTTAAGCTTTGTTGCTTTCCTAGTATCTGAATAATTCTGCAGGATCCTTTTAGAAAGATGCTGGTGGTCCAGTATCATTTGTCTTGGCATGACATCAAGACCTAACCCTTTCAAATTGAGTGCAATTGCCTCACTCTGGAGTAATCATGCAGGATAGGTAGATAAAGCTCCATGTGAAAATTTACCTGCCGAGAGGAGCAGGGATGGTCTAGTTCTCATGGGTGTCTTAGACCTGCATTATCTGCTGTACTTGCCCTGGAGATGCTGCTTCTACAAGTTGTGGCCCAGCTGTGGTCTGGAATGACTCCTCCACGTTCGTGTTTGTGTACATTGATGCTGTGGCAGGCCGAAGAGCACCTTTCAGATGCAGCCCTCGCTCTGTGTGTGTGGTGGCTTATTTCCATGTGTGTCTATCCACATCTCTGCAGCAGGGAAGCTGCGCTTCAAAGCCAACCTGAACCCTCAGGTGGCTTTGCTGCTTCAGTTGCTTCAGACTTACCTTTGCTGATACTTCATGCTATGAAACCTTTTTGTGATTGGGCATTTTTCCAGCAAGTGCATCAGGGATTGGTGTGGCTCCAGAGCTGCTCTTTGCTGCAAAGTGCTCTTCCATCAGTTCATCCTCTGGGAGATTCAGCCAGGGAGAAGGACTTCCTTGCTGCTGTTGCTTGATGTAAACAACTGCATAAAACCTAACTTCATTTTGGCCAGCTGAAGAGCTCCCCTACATATTTGAGACAGAGATGTTTTGAATGCCACTGCCATTCCAGTCTCAAACATTTGAAATACAAGATGCCAAATGGGTCAGGTGGAGCAGAAAAGCATTTGGGGAATCCTTCAATGTGAACTGAAGCTGTCTACCTCCAAGTTAGTGGTGTCATGTTGCTCCCCCTCTCGCCCTCTTCTGGTAGTCTGCAACGAGGCTGATCTGTTTGCAAGTGTTATTCAGAAATCATTGAAATTCAGAGGGGAACTGGGTATCTGTTTTGCTCTCAAACTGTGTTTTTTTTTTTTTCCTTTTTCCTGTTTTTTTTTTATGAGCTCAGAGCAGAAGCTACTGACAGTGAATCTGAAAACTAGGTCTTGCTACATTAACAGTGATTTGCTCCCTGGAGGTGAGTTGGTATTAAAGCAGAATATGTATATTTGACACTAAAATACAGGATTTTTTGTTTGTTTCTCCTTGTCTCGGGAGATAGTTGGTTTAAACTTACTTAGGAAGCATTGACAATAGGGTTCAACTGAGGAGTATTTATTTATTTTCAGGCTAGCAGAGAATAAAAATCTTGTTGATGACATGTACAGAACTGCCTACAGAAAAACATAGATCTGAAGCAATTCAGCATTTGAGGTTAATGCAGCTCAATTAGGCTCCTGGAGATATATATATATATATATATATATTCTTAAGCATGCGAAAGATTGAGCTCAAAACAGATCCTCTAGGAAAAATATTATCCTTGAGCCATGTATCTAGATAACTGGCTTATAAAGACCATAAACTTATAAATGCTGTAGGTTTTGTTGTACTTGTGTAGGGGTTATTGGACACCATAGCTGTGCTGTAACTAGACTGCATGCCTGGTGGTCCCTATACTTTGGGGTTGGAGATGGTATTTGAGCTTTAAATGACACCCAGTTTATAAAGTGCCAGTGTAATGCAGGCATGTTAGTGAATTTGTTCAAACAAGCTGTTTGGATAGATCAGTATGAGCATTTTATTAAATTACAAGCAATGCATAGTGACCAAACCCTATACATCTGCTCAGCAAGCTCATTGGAATTGCATTGATTTCAGTGGATTTCAGATCAGTCTCAGGTCAACAGGAAAGGCCAAGCTCTCTCAGTTTAGCAACAAAAGCAGCACTAAACTGTGATATCAGTTTTTTCCATTGAGATACAATTACTTTTTTTTTTAATTCCACTTGAAATTCATGTGAGTTATTCACTTAAACTTGTGGTCACAGCCTCCTGATCTTCCATGAACTGTTGTGACTGTATGGTTTTGGGGGACTTTGTTTACTCGTAACAGGAAACTTCAGCTTGGGGAAGAATAGCTGAAATGATGAGGTCCCAGTGCCTTGTCTTGAAGGAGGCAGCCAGCTCTGTGCTCAGCAGGCGTACACTGAGATGAGACTGTTTGGAATTGGAGAATGGAGTAATTACACTGTGAAGAGAAGGACTGGAGAGCTCAAGGCACAGGTGACCGAGATGAGGGCCCTGACTAACCATGGCTGCCTGGTCCTTGCCTTCTGGTGCAGTGTTTTGTGAGGACTGAACCATCATCTGATATGTGACTGGTTCTCGTTTTTAATGATGTCTGGGCCAAGTTAGACAAAGGTACTTCAGCGTCAGCTTTTTGTCTCTGTGCAGAACCTGGAGATTGACTCCTAAAGTCCAACTTGCTCAGAGGGGCTTTGCCACCACTGGCACAGCCCTTGCCAGCCTTACTGCTGGAAGTTCATCAGTAAAAAGTATCTTATGAATATTGGATGTATTTGAGTTGGGCTTAGTAATACATGCTTTAATCTCTATACCCCAGCAAATGTGAGTCCCCTTCTCCATCTGTTTTTCAGAGAGAATTGTCATGAATAATGGTAGCCAAGATAAGTTTTTTTTCTTTTATATGCATTAAAAAATAAAAAAGAGGTTGGAACGAGCAAGCTCTGGGTTAGCACTGTGCCCAAACCAGAAGGAAGAAGGGCCTTGAATTTGCTTTTAGACATGAGGAGCAGATGCTAGAGTTTTAGGACGCAGCTGTAGAAAACAGTTGCTCACCTTCTTTCCATAGTATATGTTGGACACTTGATCCTGTGCAGATAGGGAGGGGAGTATTCAGTGCAACTGTAATATATAGCTCCAAAAAGGCTGCTTTTAACATCACCTAGGAATCCTGGGCTTAGCACTGATCATAACCAGTGGAGTTTGTACTTAAGCACGGGCTGCAGGTCAGTAGCAAGGCTTGCTGTAGCCTCTGTCAATGAATTTATTGTCTGTAATTTAAGGTGGATTTTTCTCCTATAAATGTGAATGAACTGTTTTCCTTCTGTTTTTTCCATTGGAGAAGTTCAGCTCCTCACTTTAGTTAAAGCACATTGGATCTGACAACTTATCGGCCTTTTTAGTGGGTTTTGACATGCTCTGGAAATTAAGGCTAAGCACAAATTACTGCTTTTGATGTGATGATACTGCCAAGTAATTAATGTTCAAGCTGGACTTGCAGCTTTATGGGTTTTATGACTTCCAGGCAAAAGCGACTTGAGGCATGGGTATGAAAGAAAATAGCAATGGTTAAAACATGGTTGGCATGTGCTGATAGTCTCTGTTCCTGGCAGTCCTATAGTTTGCAAGATAATAAGTTCCTTCTCTTGTTAGTTTCCTGCCCTTACAAATTTTTAGTGGTGGAAGAATAAGGATGTTGTCAGAGATGCTTTTATCCTTGCAGTCTGCAGTTACACACAGGTCAGTGGTGTTCTGGGGGGCATTGGACTGCTGTGTCGTCTTCCAGCAGGTTCAGTTTTTCATGACTTTACAGGAGGGTGGCCAAACATGACGATTCCTCTCCATTGTACTGGGCCTGCTGCATATTTGGTCCTGCTTTTTCATGTGAGCTGCTGTTTCGATCTCATGGCAGAAATGCTGACGAACTTCCTGTTTGGCTTTTGTGCAGGGATTTGTACCATGTAATTACAGTGGTCCCTTCTCGCTCTTAAAGGCTGTAAATACAAGAGCAGAAAGTTTAAACATGTTTAGGTCAAAGGAATTTAAGATGCTTCTCTTCTTGCTTATTTGGATAGTTAAATATGATCTGAGTCTAATAAAGTGTCTCATTTAGAGCTGCAGATTTGGAGCTCTAAGGTATATGATACTTATGGCTTGCTATACACCAAGATCTATACTCTTTGTTAGAGAAGTCTCTTAGCTAATGCCCCCATGAGTGTCTGTCTTGGGCTGTGCATCCGAAACAGCTGGAAGGCTACACTATCAAGAAATCGCAGGATAATGGAGCATGGAAATTTCAGGTTGCATTTCCAAAGGAGGCAAAGGGCAAGAAAGTTAAACAGACAAAAACTTGTGCATTTAGAGTAGAAGTGTATAGAGGACATGTCACTTGGGATGTTTTCCTGCATTGTGAGTGAGGATGCAGTGGCTGTTTCAGGAGTTACCAGATAGTGAACGTAATGCTAGGAGAACCTACTCCAGTGTCGCATCCCAGAAGGAAATTGGAGGCAAATGTACTGGGGTAAATCTCTCAGGATGCAATTCTAACTACACAGTTTTGATTCAGGACTAGGGATTTTGGGCACCTTTGTAGGTGGGGATTAGTGTTCCAGACCAGATAACTTCAATCTCAGCAGAAAATCTTATGAGAAAAGAACTTTCTGAAGCTAGTGGCTTCTGGCAGTGTTTCTTTGGCAGGTTCATAATACAATTAGTAAGCACATTGGCATAGGTGATAATTACTTGTTCCTAAAGGAGAGGTATGATGCACAGTTTATCCAAAGCATTGAAACGACTGACTAAAATAGCAAGGAATTGGTGGAGGAGAGCAAAGACAATGTAAAACTGTATGAAGTAAACAAGAAAGGAATAAGCACAGATAGATTTACATGACAAGTTAGAGCTTTCTTGGTGGTTGCCAGGCAGTGAAATAATGATGGTATGTGAGCAAACAGCTGTCCAAAATGACAGGGCTTTGTGCGAGTAACAAAACAGGCTCTGGAGACATGACCAAATCTACAAAACTAAGGAGATGGCAGTGTCAAAAACCTCTGAGCTTAAAAATTCTCTTTTCTAACTGAAAGACCATCTTCTGTCAGGAACATCCTTTCTCTTGCCTTTGGTTGGGTAAACCCTATAGGAAGCCTCGTGATGTCAGAGAAGCAGGAGTACTCCATGTGTGCCTAGTGGGTCTTGTAGGTTGAGTCTGAGCCACTGAGCACGTCCAAAGGAGGGTGTCTGTGACCTGCCACTTCCTCCAGCCACCAGTATGGTGAAGTGGATGACTGCTGACAACAAAGCAGTTGACTGATTTGCAGTCTGGCTTTGTTAAACCTGGGCAGTAATACCCTTTGATTCATCTCTTCAACTATATGCCAAGAGCTGAAAACAGCAGGCTCCAAAGTTCTAACAAATCCCCCTGGTATTGTTCATAGACGTAGACACTTAGCGGTGAAAAAAGTATGCCATCGCTTTAAAGCCTGAAGAGGGATAGCTAAACCTGTGCCCTCAGCACTTCCAAACTGTAATTAAGAGTTAGACATGTTTGGCTGAGGAAGCTTGTTAGCTTGGCAGGGGAGAGGGGTTGTTTTCCCTGTAATATGAAAGATTGAGTCCTAATTACCTAGCATGAACATTTGGTGTCACGCATGCTGAGTGACTGAATGTTATGGCTGAAGATAGACCGATCCCCTAAAGGGAAATTGTAATTGCTTGGCCAGCAAAATATCTCATCTTGTTGCATTGTGCTGTATTGTTGCATTCCAGTCCTGGAGATCTTGATGTCTTTTCTGCAGCGTGGGAAGGGAATGAAAAGCAAAATGGATTGTTTCACACATTCCTGCGCTGTGCTTGCTGCCGCAGTATCCCAGCGCCATTCCAGCAATGTGTTAGGTGATGTGAGTAATGTCTGTCACTTGCTGTTTGTTCTTTCATCCTCTTCCCAGGGGTGAGTGTTGTATTAGTAGTCTTACTTCAGTACATTTCTGTTAAATGTGTATACCACTATACATTTATCAAAGAGGGGTCATGGGAATGCATGTTCATCCATAAACAAAGCTGTTTCCGGACAGCGATGGATATAGTGAACGGTAGGGCTCTTTGCTGTGGGAGAATCGTGTGGCTCCATTGACTGTAACATGATTTAATTCTCCTTCAATTCAGCCTGTAGTATTGGAGAGAACAGAGCCTGCCTGGGGAGGCAGTTATATTGTTTTCTATATAGTTGAAGAACTCTACAAAAACATCTGGGGAGAGAGAGGAGTGAAGAAATCAAATATAAGTGGGCTCGGCATTTCAATCCAGTGGTGGGAAGTCCTTTTTTGGTGTCTGCTGTCAAACGTACTTTGACAAGCCTCGTACTTCTTAATCTGTGTCAGTCCGTTTATTGGAGCCAGAGCTGGCCCTGGTTCCTCTGGTGTTGCAATGGTTACATTGGTGGGATGGTAAGATGCTCAGGCTGGACTGCGGGGCTGGCAGGACTCCTGGCAGCTGACCCTCGGCTGGAGACGCCCTGCCCTGCAGGGGGAATGGGCTTGCTGCAACACAGTGACTGTCAGGGAAGATGGATTGCTCTGAGCTAAAGAGTTCAGCAGTCCTTCCTAGATCCTCACATGAAGGTATCTGAAGAGAGCCTTGCTCTGTGCTCCCATCATCAGCTAAAGCAATTTTTGGAAGGAGTTCTTCTAGAAACAGTCCTGAGCTTTTGGCTTGATCAGCTGTTGAAAATGTTTGGAGATGTTAGCATCTGAGTACAGGGTTTCTCAGATGGGCATCTTAGTCCCAGGTTGGTTATTTTGTGTTTGCTCTGCAACTAGAAAACCTAACCGAGTGATGGTGTGAAGCAGTTCCTCTAGAACTTAACCTTAAGAAGCGCGTTGAGGTTGAAAAAAGCCAGTGGTCAGTGAGCAGGAAGTGGGGCTGCTCCGTACGAGGGGACGAGCCAGGAGCCAAGGTTGACCCCAGTGCGAGCAGTGCCCTCATCAAGAGTCCTGCAGTATCTGAACACAGCAGGCAGAGTAGGAATCTCCGCTGCATCTGGAATAGTCTTAACTATCAATGCTAGAAAAATATCATATATAATAAAAAATGGCCTGTGACTTTAGATCTTGACACTGTAGTACTGCTTTGTTTAATTCGTAAGCTTTCCAAGCAAACAGCAGGTAAGGGCCAGGATCACAATCCTTTCATTAAAAAAGAAAGAGTGTAAAGATGGAAACATCTTAGGGCAGTAGTTCTCCCACACTGCACTGTGTTTTGAGTTGCAGTGAAGTTCAGGTTTAGATAAGGGGTGAGTAACTGGAAAATAATGTCTGAATGGCCAAGTAGTGTGAAGCAGGGTTTTAGTCTTTTTTTTAATGTATGTATTGACTGATTTGCTGTCTTGCACCCTCCTGTCTTGGGAGGTCTGAGCCCCATGTCATCTTCTCCCTGACTTGCCAATAAATAATTGCAGCCGTTGCTCCCACTACAGATTCTGTGCTAGTGGTGGTGGTGGGGAGGGAGGGCAGGCAGGCCGTGACTTCTGTGTGTGTTGGCAGCCTCAAAGGCAGGGGATAGCTGTGCCCAGGCTTCACCAAGGAGTTCAGGTATGGGCATGACCTGCTTGCCAGGCTGCTGTACAGGGCCTTGAGAGCTGATTTTTTCACTGAAGGGCTTCTCCATGCTAATTAGACTGATACTAGGCTTTGATTTTTTACAAGATCAATCTCCTTGGTAAAGCAAATGAAGCTGGAAGCATTCAAGCAGTTGCTTGCTTAATTTTGATAGATAAGGCTCACTTTTGAGTAAAATGAAGCATTGCATCTAAACTGAAATAGTTCTGCACTGGTAGCTTCACTTCAGAGAACAGCACAGAGCCAGCATTATCCTGCAGTACATCCATTCAGATGGTTTCAGTTGTGCTAATGAACATTTCCTACCAGTCTGACCTTTAGATGCAAGCTAAATTCTTCCATGAAAGTAAGCTTACTGTAAACAATGTGCTTTTTATCAGGGAAGTTAACAAGAGGCATGTTTGAGCCTGAAGGGAGTGAACATTTGCCAAAAGATAAACACACAGCAGTTGCTGCTTTCCACTCGTAGACTGACAAGAACCTCAGTGCTGAATCAAAACATGAGATATGTCAGCAAGCACATGTGGGTTATTGAAGGAAGCATGTATACGGGATCTTTGTGCATACTACTGATTTGATCGTAGTGTCAGTATACTGCTTTTAGCTTGCCAAGGGCTCAACTTGGTCTACTGGCAAGTGCATCTTGCAGAGTTCGAAGCCGTTAAATGCAGCTGGGCTGATGGAGTGTTTGCAGCTCTGGGTGCAGCCTAGAACTGAAGAATGAAGTAGTTAGAAAATGATTTGAGATCTTTGACCAAAACACGAAGTAAAGTTTGCTAGCAAAAGTAGTGTGTGGTGTTCTGCCTCTTGGTTGCTAATGTCTGGTTACTTTTCCCTCTGCTCATGTGCATGAAAAAGCCTAGCAAATTGGAATCACTTGGTAGGGATTATGCTGCTCTTAATTATCTGGTAGTAGAGATAGTATTCATGACAGTAATAGGAAAACTACCAAAGCAGCGCAGCAGATTATTAAATGCCAAATTAAGATCTTGATGCTTGATTGTAGCTAAATTTGCAAGTTGACGCTGTACAAGGAGTATTGTTGGGGGTACAGGCTTTGCTGAAGAGTCTCCCTAGCTTTTTCTAGTGCAGTCAGCCCTAGCATGTAGACTGTTGTTGCAAGAGGGTGCTAAGATGAGGTAGGAAGTCAGAGACTTGACTGCGCCCTGTTTGGAGGTTTAGTGATTTGCTATGCCCATCTCTGTTCCTGTCTTGACCTCTGGAGTCATCAAGGTCCGGGGTCAGGTCCGGAATCACAGTTCATGGTCAGGTCTGGAGTCAAGGTCCTGGATCAGCACTCTGGTGTCATCCAGAGTCAAGGTGCGTGGTTGCATCCAAGCATGAAGGTCCAGGGTCATGTCTGGTGTGAAGGTCCAGCATCAAGGTTGGGGGTCAAGGTGTGTCCAGTGTGAAAATGTGGTGTCAGGTCTGGGGTCAAGGTGGGCAGTGAGGTCTGACGTCGAGATCCACGGTGACGTCCGGGGATGGGTCCGAAGTTAAGGCCCAAGGTCAAAGCCTGTGGTCAGGCCTTGGGTCAGGTCCAGGGTCAAGATTCACGACCAAGGTCCAAGGACAGGTCCCTGGTGAAGGTCCACAGTCAAGCACCAGGATCAGGTCTGCGGTCAGGTCCAGTGTCAAGCTGGAGGGTCAAGGTTCCTGGTCAGGTCTCGCATGAGGTCTGCGGTCAGGTTCGGCGTGAAGGTCCACAATCAGTTCCAGGGCCGGATCCGAGATCAAGGTCCACGGTAAAGATCCGTAGTCAAGGTCCCGGAGTCAGATCTCAGGGGTAAAGGTCCGGAATCAGGTCCAGGAACAAGTTTAGAATCAAGGTGCGCAGTCAGATTTGGGGTAAAAGTCTGGGGTGAAGGTCCAGAGTCAGGTATGGAGTTAAGGTGCGCAGTAAGGTCCAGGGTCAATGTCTGAAGTCAGGTCTGCAGTCAAGGTCTGAGGTCAGGTCCGAGGTCAAGGTCCGGGTTCAAAGTCCAGGATCAGGTTCTGGGGTCATGTCTTGAGTCAAGGTCTGGGGTCACATCTTGAGTCTAGGTCCTGGAGCAAGGTGCAGGGTCAAGGTCCATGGTCAGGTCTGGGGTCATATCCGGGGTCAAGGTCTGGGATCAAAGTCCGAAGTTAAGGTCTGTTGTAAGGTCCTGGGTCATGTTTTGATTCAAAGTCTGGGGTCAAGGCCCGGAGTCAGGTCCCAGGTCATGTCTGGGGTCAAGGTCCAGGGTTGAGCTCTGGGATCAAGGTCCAGAGTCAGGTCCTGAGACAGATCCAGAGTCAAGGCCTGGGGTCAGGTCCGGGATCTGCAGAGTCAAGTCCAGCGTCAAGGAGACAGATACAGAATCAAGGTCCAGATTCTAGGTGCGGAGTCAAGGTCCATAGGTCAGGTCTGGAGTCAAGGTCCGGAGTCAGATCCTGGGTCAAGGTGTGGAGTCAGATGCAGAGTCAAGGCGAAGGATCAGGTTTGGGATCTGATCTGTGGTCAAGGCCCGGGGTCAGATCTGGGGACAAGATCCGGGGTCAGGTCAGGGGTCATGTATGGAGTCAGGTTCGGAGTCAAGACCCGGGGTCAGGTCTGGGGTCATGTCTTGAGTCAAGGTCCAGGGTCAAGTACTGGAGTCAAGTTCCGGAGTCAGGACTGAGGTCAAGGTCTGGGCACAGGTGCGGAGTCCAGGTTCAGAGTCAAATGCAGAGTCAAGGTCTGAGGTCATGTCCGGAGTCAAGGCGCGGGGTCCTCTTCAGAGTCAGGTTGAGAGTCAAGGTCTGGCGTCAGGTCCGGGGTGAGGTCGGGAGTCAAGGCACGGGGTCAAGTCTTGAGTCAAGGTCTGGTGTGAAGGCCGTGGTCACGTCTTGTGTCAAGGTCAGGGGTCAGGTCCGGACTCAAGGCGCAGAGTCAGGTCGGGCCAATGTGCGACATCAGGTCTGGAGTCACATGTGGAGTCAAGGTCCAGGGTCAGGCCTGGGGTCAAGGTCTGGGGTTATGTCGGGAGTGAGGTCTGGGGTCAAGGGTGAGGTCATGTCAGGGGTCAAGGTCCAGGGTCAGGTCCGGGGTCAGGTTCGGAGTCAAGTGCTGGGTACAAGGCCTGGGGTCAGGTTGGGGGTCAAAGTCTGGGGTCAGGTCTGGGGTCAGGTCGAGGATCGGGTCCGGGATCCAGTCCGGGGGTCAGGTCAGGCCTAGAGGTTCGGGGTCATGTCAGGGGTCAAGGTCCAGGGTCAGGTTAGGGCTCAAGGCCCCGGGGTCATGTCCGGGGTCAAGGGCCAGGGTCATGTCAGGGGTGAGGTCCGGGGTCATGTCGGGTGTCAAGGCCTGGGCTCAGGCCTGGGTCAAGGTCCGGGGTCAAGGCCCCGGGGTCATGTCTAGGGTCAAGGCCCGGGGTCGAGTGTGGGGTCAAGTCCGGGGTCAAGTTCCAGGGTCATGTCCGGGGTCAAGGTCTGGTGTCAGGTCTGGGGTCAAGGTCCAGGGTCAAGCCTCTGGGGTCGTGTCTGGGGTCAGGTCGGGGTTCGGGTCTGGGGTCAAGGTCCGGGGCCAGGTCGGGGGTCAAGGTCTGTTGTCAAGGTCCGGGGTCATGTCGGGGGTCAAGGGCCGGGGTGATGTTGTCGGTCAAGGTCCGGGGTCAGGTCCAGAGTCAAATCCTGGGAACAAGGTTGGGGGTCAAGGTCCGGGGTCAGCGTCTGGGGTCAAGGCCCTGGGGTCAGGTCCGGGTTCAAGGCCTCGGGTCATGTCTGGGGTCAAGGCCCGGGGTCAGGTCTGGGTTCAAGGTCCGAGTGTCGAGGCCTGCAGTTGGGTCTGGGGTCAAGGCCCGGGTTCAGGTCCGGGGTCAAGGTCTAGGGTCAGGTCCGGGGTCAAGGTCCGGGGTCAGGTCAGTGGTCAAGGCTTGGGGTCATGTCAAGGATCAGGTCCGGGGTGCAGTCCCAGGGTGAGGTTGGGTGTCAGGTCCGGGGTCACGTCGGGTGTCAAGGTCTGGGGTCCGGGTTCAAGGCCCGGGGCCAGGTTGGGTGTCAAGGTCTGTGGTCAAGGCCCTGGGGTCAAGGTCTATTGTCAAGGCCCAAGGTTGAGGTCGGGGGTTAAGGCCCGGGGTCATGTCGGGGATCAAGGGCACTGGGTCAAGGCCCATGGTTGGGTCTGGGGTCAAGGCCCGGGTTCAGGTCTAGGGTCAGGTCCGGGGTTGTGTCGGGTGTCAAGGTCCGGGGTCATGTCCTTGGTCAAGGTCTGGGGTCAGGTCCGGGGTTGAGGTCCTTGGTCAAGGCCCCGTGGTCAAGGTCCGGGTTCAAGGTCCGGGGTCAAGGTCTGTTGTCAAGGCCTAAGGTCAAGGTGGGGGGTTAAGGCTCAGGGTCATGTCGGGGGTCAAGGTCCGGGGTCAGGTCTGGGGTCAGGTCCGGGGTCAAGGTCCAGGGTCATATCAGGTGTCAATGCCCGGGCTCAGGCCCAGGTCAGGGTCTGGGGTCAAAGTCCGAGTGTCGAGGCCCCGGGTTGAGTCTGGGTTTAAGGCCTGGGGTCAGGTCTGGGGATAAGGCCGGGGTCATATCTGGGGTCAAGGTCTGGGATCAGGTC
Organism: Nothocercus julius; assembly: GCA_013398735.1. Classification (NCBI taxonomy): domain Eukaryota; kingdom Metazoa; phylum Chordata; class Aves; order Tinamiformes; family Tinamidae; genus Nothocercus; species Nothocercus julius. The sequence goes on along the minus strand of VZSV01000329.1, from coordinate 7,282 downwards.
CAGGGTCAAGGCCCGGGGTCAGGTCCATGGTCAAAGTCTGGGGTCAGGTCCAGGGTCAAGATCCGGGGCCAAGTTGGGGGTCAAGGTCCATGGTCAAGGTCTGGGGTCAAGTTCTGGGGTCAGGTCCGGGGTCACGGTCCAGGGTCAGGTCGGGGGTCAAAGCCCCGGGGTCAGGTCGGGGGTCGGGTCCGGGGTCAAGGTCCGGGGCCAGGTCGGGCCTCAAGGCCCGGGGTCAAGGCCCCTGGGTCAGGTTCGGGGTCAAGGCCTGGGGTCTTGTCTGGGGTCAAGGTCTGGGGTCGGGTGTGGGGTCAAGGTCTTGTGTCAGGTCTGGGGTCAGGGTCAAGGCCCGGGGGTCGGGTCTCGGGTCAAGGTCTGGGGTCAGGTCGGGGGTCGGGTCTGGGGTCAAGGTTCTGGGTCAAGGCCCGGGGTCAGGTCCAGGGTAAGGTCCGTGGTCAAGGCCCAGGGTCAAGGCCCCGGGGTCAGGTCCGTGGTAAAGGTCTGAGTTTCAAGGCCCAGGGTTGAGTCTGGGATTAAGGCCTGGGGTCATGTCTGGGGTCAAGGTCTGGGATCAGGTCCAGGGTCAAGGCCCAGGGTCAGGTCCGGGGTCAAGGGCCGGGGTCAAGGTCTGGGGTCAAGTTCCCGGGTTAGGTCGGGGGTCAAAGCCCCAGAGTCAAGGCCCAGGGTTAGGTCCGGGGTCAAGGCCTGGCGTCTGGTCCAGGGTCAAGATCCGGGGTCATGTCGTGGATCAAGGTCCGGGGTCATGGCCTGGGGTCAAGATCCGGGGTCAGGTCTGGGGTCAGGGCCCTAGGTCAGGTCGGGGGTCATGTCCGGGGTCAAGGCCTGGGGTCATGTCCGGGGTCAAGGCCCAAGGTCGGATGTGGGGTCAAAGTCTGGGGTCAAGTTCCAGGGTCATGTTGGGGGTCAGGTCCGGGGTCAAGGCCCGGGGTCATGTCGGGTGTCAAGGCCCGGGTCAGGGTCCGGGGTCAAAATCCAGGGTCAGGGTCCAGGGTCAGTTCCGGGGTCAAGGTCCGAGTGTCGAGGCCCAGGGTTGAGTCTGGGGTTAAAGCCCGGGGTCAGGTCTGGGGTCAAGGTCCGGGGTCAAGGTCCGGTGTCACGTCCAGGGTCAAGTCCCGGGGTCATGCCCGGGGTCAAGGCCTGGGGTCAGGTTGGTGGTCAAGTTCTGGGATCAAGTCCGGGGTCAAGATCCGTGGCCAGGTTGGGGGTCACGGTCTGGGGCCAAGTCTGGTTTCAAGGCCCGGTTTCATGTCCAGGATCAAGGTCTGGGGTCAAGGCCGGGGGTCAAGGTCCAGGGTCAGGTCGCGTGTCAAGGCCTGGGTTCAGGTCCGGGGTCAGGTCCGGAGTCATGTCAGGTGTCAAGTCCTGGGCTCAGGCCCGGTTCAGGGTCTGGGGTCATGTTCCAGGGTCTGGTTAGGGGTCAAGGCCTGGGGTCTTATTCAGGGTCAAGGTATGGGGTCAAGGTGCGAGTGTCAAGGCCCGCGGTTGGGTCTGGGATCAAGGCCCGGGGTCAAGGTCCAGGGTCAGGTCGGGGATCAGGTCCGGGATCCAGTCCCGGGGTCAGGTCAGGCTTCAGATTCAGGGTCATGTCGGGGGTCAAGGTCCAGGGTCAGGTTAGGGCTCAAGGCCTTGGGGTCATGTCCGTGGTCAAGGCCCAGGGTCAGGTCCGGGGTCAAGATCCGGGGCCAGGTCGGATGTCAAGATCCGGGGTCATGTCTGGGATCAAGGTCCGGCATCAAGGCCCGGGGTCAAGGCCTGGGCTCAAGCCCGGGTCAGGGTCCAGGGTCAAGGTCAGGGCTCAAGGCCCCGGGGTCAATGCCTGGGGTCAGGTCCGGGGTCAAGGTCTGGGGTCAAGGTCCGAGTGTCGAGGCCCAGGGATGGGTCTGGGGTTAAGGCCCGGGGTCAAGTCCGGGGTCAAGGCTTGATGTCGTGTCGGGGATCAGGTCCGGGGTGCAGTCCCGGGATCAGGTCGGGCGTCAGGTCCGGGATCATGCTGGGGGTCAAGGTCCGGGGTCACGTCGGGTGTCAAGGCCCGGGCTCAGGGCCGGGTCAGGCCCTTTGTCAGGTCTGGGGTCAAGGCCTGGGGTCATGCCGGGGGTCAGGTCCGGGGTCAAGGTCGGCTGGTCAAGGTCTGGGGTCAAGTTCTGGGGTCAGGTCCGGCATCAAGGTCCGATGTCAAGGTCCAGGGTCAGGTTGGGGGTCAAAGCCCCGGCGTCAAGGCCCAGGGTCAGGTCCCGGGTCAAGTCCTGGGGTCAGGTCGGGAATCAGATCCGGGGTCCAGTCCCGGGTCATTTCGGGCGTCAGGTGCGGGGTCAAGGTACAGGGTCATGTTGCGGATCAAGGTCTGGGGTCATGGCCTGGGGTCAAAGTCCAGGGTCAGGTTCAGGGTCAAGGCCCTAAGTCAGGTCAGGGTCAGGTCCGGGGTCAAGGCCTGGGGTCATGTCCAGCGTCAAGTTGCGAAGGCCGAGGCTCGGGGTTGGGTCTGGGGTCAAGGCCCGGTGTGAGGTCAGCTGTTAAGGCCTGGGGTGAGGTCGGGGTTCAGGTCAGGGGTGGGAGTCCAGGTTTAAGGCCTGGAGTCAGGTCACGGGTCAAGGCCCAGGGTCAGGTCTGGGGTTAAGTCCGGGATCAAGGCCCAGGCTCAAGGCTGGGGATGAGGTCGGGGGTCAAGGCCCAGGGTCAGGTCACTGGTCAAGGCCCGGGGTCAAGGTCTTGAATCAAATGTGGAATTAAGGTCTGGCGTCACATCTGGAGTCAAGGCACGAGGTCATGTCCGGGGTCATATCCGGAGTCAAGTCCAGTAGCCAGGTCTGGAGTCAAGGTCTGGGGTCAAGGTCTTGAATCAAATGTGCAATCAAGGTCCAGCATCATGTCTGGAGTCAAGGCACGAGGCCATGTCTGGGATCATATCCAGTGTCAAGGCTAGTGGTCAGGTCTGGAGTCAAGGTCCGAGGTAAAGTGGTGTGGTACAGTTGTGGCGGCAATTGAGGAGCAAGGGCTGGTGATCTTACTCTTCATCGGGTCCTGTTTCTTCTAATTCCATCCAGTCCATATTTGCACGCTTCACCGGTCTAATTGCATTTATATGGCAGGTTCCCTGGCTCCTTCTGGGTCTGGGGCTGAGCTGCTAGTCCATGTATCTGCTCCTTCAGCTCAGCCTTCAGTCTGCTTGCTCAGGGCTCCTTCCACTTGGTTATATTCCCTTC
>VZSV01000328.1:415358-427847 GCA_013398735.1 Nothocercus julius | reverse complement strand
CTGGGTTTACCTTCCCTCCCTGAGGCGCCGCCGCCGCCAATGCCGGGTTTACCTTCCCTCCCTGAGGCGGCGCCGCCGCCAGGGGCGGGTTTACCTTCCCTCCCTGAGGCGCCGCCGCCGCCGCCAGCGGCGGGTTTACCTTCCCTCCCTGAGGAGCCGCCGCCGCGTTTTGGTGCTTGGCAAGGGGAATGTCCCGCTAACGGCTAAAACAATTCTCCTGCCCCAACAAATCTGTTGTAACATAGTTTAAATAGACTCCCGCTCACCCTGCGCTGACACTGAGGCCCACGGATGGGCTCCTGCCTTTAGGCAAAATGCTCTGCTCGTGGCACTCGTGCAACCAGGCTCCGCTGCGCCGCCGGTTTCCAAAGCAGGGCGGATATTAAATACTTGAGTTTGAGAAACTGGGAAAATAACGTTTGCCTGCAGGTCTTCAAAAGCCCAGCAGGAGGAAGAAGGTTTCTTTAAAGCAGTGGCTGGAGCTGATGCGAACTTCCAGAACAAGCAGAATTGCACGGTCCTTGGTGAGGCCAGGAGGACTGGGACGAAGATCCCTCATGGGCCAGTGGGGCTTCTTTGACCAAGCCAAGGGGCTCCACATCAAAAGCTTTAGGAAGAAGACTGTCCAGATGTTATGTAGTAATTTAGTACAATAAAGCCTCCTGGCTGGGTGGATTACCATAGTGGGCTGATGGTGAAATAGTTTCAATCTAAAACAAAAATTCTTATCTATGGGCCAAAAAAAAAAAAAAGGCATTTTGCCATCCGTTTTCAATATACATACACTTTGAATTCAACTAGCCCGTGCTGCAAGATCTCCAGGTCTCTAAACCCATTCATGGTGCATCTCATGCTCTTTGGGATGAGCAATCATCTGTCTGTAGCTCACAGATGGTTCTAGTGGGGTGTAACGAAGCTCCAAATCCCATCAGACAATCTGCCCCTTCCATTGATCACCTGCAGCATTGCTACTCCTTTTCTATCCAGCCTTGCATGCCCAAATAGCCCAGGGTTCAGGGTGGTTATATACTATGCTGCCCCATGACATACTGAAATTCGGGCTTGTTTTTTTTGCAAAACACTCTGCAGAGCCTTATAGAGACGTTAAATACAAATGCTTCCATTCAGCCCGTGCTGTGAAGCCAGTTTAAATCATTCCCTTTATTAAACATCCTTGCCTCTTAAAAAAAGGATGAACCACTCTTACTAGGGCATCCGATCGCAAAGCCACTCATGACCATAGCAACAAGTTGCACAAGGGCAATGCTCGCTGCCCAAGGAGAGTCCCTTGGCTTAGTGCTCCCCATTACCTTGTCCCATTTTAACATCACAGAGAAAATGGAGTAATTTTAGGCTGCCTTAGGGAATGGTCTAAGGTTTTCTGAGAGAACTGAGCAGCTGGTGAGCCCTGGCTGGGACTCCCTGGTGCAACCTCCTAGCAGAGGAGGAAGCCAGCACACTAGTGCTCTGAAAACCCATTTCAGGCAGCTGTGAATATTTTGCAGACAGGCCAAATTCTCTTCCTGTATGGAGGGGGCAGGAAGAGCACAGGATAAAAAAAGGAAAGGCTCCCATGTCTGAACCCCATCCAGGACACCTTGGGGCCTGACCAGCCCAGGGCAGGTAGAGGGGGGAATCAACTCAAGGGATTTCATTCCCAAGCTTAAGGGCACCACTTTTAAACAAATAGCACCCACGTCTCGTGCTTTGTCACCCCACCCGAAGTCCCTGCAGCTACCTATAGCCCCAACTCCTCCTTCCCAGTGTCCAACATGCCACTTTTCCCCAACAATTCCCACATGGCTCGGAACAAAGGGGAGGGGCAGCAGGCCCTGAAATGTCCCCTCGTAGGCCTAGCTTGGGATTTCACACCGCTGTTTCCACAAGAGGAAGAGAAAAAACAGCAAAAGGCTAGCCCATTTTCTAAATCAATACGTTTTTTCAAATTTATTTTTTTTTTCCTTTTTGTTTTTTAAAGAATTACTTCTAATATATCTTTCTCACAGAAGGGGAGGGGGGTATAGGGAATGTTCTCATTCCGTCTGTAAACACTGAAATACAGATCTGGGAGACCAGGGAAGAGACACAAAAAAAAGTGCATTTTACAAAATTATCAACTAAAATATATTTTACATGTATTACGTTTCCATTTAAATTCTACCGACTGCATTTTCAGTTTCAAAAAATATTTCCATATCTAATAGATTAAAAAAGCATGAAATATTTTCATTATGGATAAGACATTTTGATTCATTTACATGCTGGCTGCCCAACAGTGTAAGCAACCATGTGAATCTTGAACAATGGTCACGGCCTGAAGCAGATTCTCACGCCAAAGAAGTCCAGATTTGGCCTCTCCAGACATGAGCCAAAGCCTCTTCCAGACCCAGGGCAAGTAATTTCTCTACTACCTGGAGAGGAGTCAGGACTGGGGTGGGGTTGGACTGGTAGGTGGTCTTGAAATATCATGTGGCTGGTGGCCCCTCAGCTAGAGGGAGGGAGCTGCAGGCAGCTCCTCTGCTTCAGGACGGAGGCCAAAGGAGGCCCTGACAAGTCAAGCATGGGCACTGACGGGTTCCCCTGACCTTCCACAGCATCGTGGAGAACCACATCCCCCTGGGCTGCAAGGGCAGGAGCAACTCCGCTTCTCCAGCATCCTCCCAGCCTGCCAAGGGGAAGGGACAGTGAGGATCTCCTTGCCCATGATTAGTGACCACCCTCTCTGGCACCTCCTCTTCCTACCACCCTCTGGCACTTCTATCCAGCTGACTGAGCGGCCTGAAAACAATCCTGGCTCTGTCCCCTTCTCGCGCCATCGTAGCTGCAGCCCCACTGTATCCTTCCAAGAGACCACCAGTGTCCAAGGTAATTGTTACGGGGCTATCTGAGCAATTACTTCGACACTAACAGCATCTTGAGGTATAGGTTAGATTAGATGATTCAGCCACAGGTTCTTGTCCACGTACCTAGGATCACACCTCCTACAGCTGGGCCTTTTCCCCTGGGCCAGGTGGGCAAGAACAACAGTGTGGCAGAAGACCGTGGAAAAGCCTGAGCTACAAGGTCCACCAGAGAAGAGAGACATGGGCCCTACAACAGTGGCATCAGATCTTTCCATCTTGAGTTTTCTTCTTCTAGACTCTTTCCCCTCTTTGGTATGTAGAGCAAAATGCTGGAGAGCTCCTCTTAACCCACACAGGTTACACAGTTTCCACCTGATGGTTTGATGTCAGGGGGTTTTCTCCAGGCCAGGTAGATGTCAGATCAAGCCAAGCCCTCCCTTCCCAACGTGGCAGTCGCCGTGGTGAGTACAGGTAGTGCCACTTCCACTGACAGGACGACGTTAAAGCAGTATGAACACGTCTATCATTTAATGCTAGTTCATAAGCAACTCCCCCCACCCCAAAAAAATCCCCAAACTGAAAATGCAGATCCCTAGTTTGAACGAGCAACTCCAGCCAGCAGATACGAGGACCGAGACAGTGCCCATTCGCGTTCTTTGAATTAGTGCAATCTAACAACTGGCTCCCCAGCTGTGCGACTGATCCAGTGGACTCCATGAGGCTGTCCCCTTTGGTTTGCTTTAGCATCAACTCGAGCAGTTAGCGTCGAGATGAACTTCAGTCTATCTAGGAGCTATAGACATAAGGCAAGAGGCACAAATCTGTAGGAATCAGGTAGCATTTGTCAACGCAACCCCTCCCTCCCCGGTCGGCTCCTTTTGGGAGCCACTTTGGTGAGCTTGCTCAGATGCCAGGATGAGCTTGGAGTGGGGGTAGGCTGCAAGGCTGACTGCTTCAGCAGTGCCCCCAGGGCCTGGACAGTCACCCTGGGGCAGTTTCAAATAAAACAAAGTCTCAAGAGTTTGCCACGTCTCCCCCTGCCTCTAGCTTCCTCAAGCACTGAAGACACCTGGGGTCAACAGGGGCTGTAAACAAACAGACAACAAATAAAAAGGGAACTAGGAAGAAAGAATCGAGCCCACTTCCATCACTGTGCCCTCTAACAACCACCGGAGGAAGAGCAACGTGTTGAAGGGAAGACAACACATGGATTTCCTGCCGGGAGGTCACATCGGGTGTTCCCAGCTTTACAAGACACCCCTTGTCCTCCAGGGTAAGGTTAGGGCACCTTCAGAGCTCTCCATAACAACCTGCCTGCCTTTGAGATGGAGGAGATTTCCCCGGCTGGCTGCAAAGCCTCAGTACAGGGTCATGCAGCACAGGATCGTTCTGAAGAGGGTGAGGGAAGAAGAGAAACACGAAGAGAAAAAGGGACCGCCTCTTCCCCCCATGGCCTCGTTGGAGCAAAACCTACTCAAGCATGACAGGCCACTCCACATCCAGGCAGCTTCAAAGGGAACTGGTGTATTCTGAAGGAGCTCTCACTCACCAGGAATCCTCTGTCTCTTCTGCTGAGCAGAGAGGACTATCCTGCGCTCAGCACCAAGGAACTGGTCTCACTGCTCACACTTCACATCAGGACCGTCACAGCTTGACTCTTACCATGCACCAGAGCATCGCCCTCCTGCACCTTTTGGCCTTTCCCACCGACGACGGCTCTGGCTTCAGGTTACTGGCTTTTATCCCCTGCAAAACCCTCCCAATATATGCATCTCTAGATACATATATAGATATAGATTTACATATGCAAGTACCTATATCTATATACATATATTTATTTTATACGTATATATTTTTCATTTATGCTTTTAATGAAGTGCTGTGCTTTGAACTGCTGCCTTCCTCCACAGGGATCTGCTCCTGCGCGCGCTCTTCAGTCCGAGGAAAGGGCGCTGGGGACCAGCCGCTGGCAAGCGGCACGAGTTGTCGAGAGTGCACAGATGTCCCAGGCCGTCACCCTGCCATCGGCTCTCCGGTGTCATGCGTCCTCGCCGTGGTGCCACCCAAGGCTTGTGCTACTGCGGGTTCTTCAAGATGCGCCCGTGTCTGAAGTCGTAGACGTGACGGCAGAGGAAAACCAGCTCAGGGTCAGTGTCCTCGGGCACCTTGCGGTGCAGAGGTGTGGAGTACTCCTCCGAGGGAGGAACCATTATGGTTTTCCTGCCCGGGATCCCTTCGACGCGACGCTTTGCCAAGGCACAAAATCTGCAATACAATTAGATGAGAAAAGTTGGCATGGAGTCCATCTCTCACCATGCAGCTTTCACTACTCACACCTGTATGTCTCCCTGCAAGACATGGCAAAGGCTGGCCAAGGGTATGAGGGGTAAGAAAAGGAAAAAGCAGAAGAGCATGGAAGAAAATAAAACTTTGCTCAGGAGGAAAAATGTGTAGTAGCTATTATCTTTTATCCCACTCTGACTCTTAGAGATTACTGCAGTTAAGCCATTTTTTTTTACTACCTCAGCCTTGTTTTGGTTAATTGGCCCCAAAAAAGGCACCCATATCAGGCCATCATGCAGATGCATGCACTGGTGACTGGATACAGCAGGGTCACATCATACATCACAGCAGTTTGATGCACCCTTGCAAGGGCAAGATGCCCCGCACTGACGTTTTCCATTTAGGAGTCGGGCAGCTGTTAGAGGAGAATATGCAAGGGCTTCTCCGACAGAGGTTGTGGAGTCTCCTTTTCTGGAGATCTTCCAAACCTGTGCCACGTGCTCTAGGTGTCTCTGCTGGAGCAGGGGCGTTGGACTAGATGATCTCTAGAGGTCCCTTCCAACCTCAACCATTCTGGGATTCTGCGCGTGGGATTTCTGAGCAAACCACACTTCCCTGCAGGGAACAGTGCCCAAACACTTCAACAGCAACTGGAGGAGCATGAACCTGAGGTCAGGTGCAGAACAAGGCAGGCCACCTTAAGAGGGGAGAAACTAAGGCGCTCTGAGCACCAAACCAGGAGACACTCTAGAGTGATGGCAAGAACAGCCTGCTAAAGCCCCCAGAGATGCTCTGTCAGCTTTCAGACAAGCCTCTGAAACAACCACTAACAAAAGTTGCTGTTATTTTTGTGACCACTCAGACCAGTCCAGCTCCACAACAACCAGTGGAAACCTGCAGATTTCTTAGACATAATTCTTCCCACACCAACTGTCCTGCCCAGACCTGAGGCTAGAAAAGCTGGTCAACGCTGGCAAGTTGAGCTGCTTGGCTACCAGTCAGGAATAAACCTGCTGAGTGCTGAGCCTTGAGCAATTCACATGCACCAGGTAAGCACAGAAAGAGGGTATCAACAGCCTCATGCTGTCAACTGCACTAGCACTTAGAATATTAACAGCCAGAGCAAGGGAAAAAAAAAAAAAAAAAAAATCTGTTCTGGTAGGCTGTTTCCAGCCAGGCACATCAAGCCATGTTAACAGCCCTTTTGCAGGCGTCTGTGGGTACAGCTGAGGTTTTGTGGCCATCTAATTTTGCAACCTGCATTGGTAAATCCTTTTGAAGAGCTGACCAAGGACAAAAGCTGTCTTAAAATGTTGTCAGCAGAGCTAGCTGGACTGGCCTGCAGCTCCTACTTGGGACTGCTTGGGGCTTGCCACTTGGGGCTGCTGCCAGGCTTCTAAACACTTAAGAACACAAAGTCAGCAAGCATCCAGCAAAACCAAAGATATTTAAAGGCGCATTTTTCACTTTCATAAGTGTCCCTTCAGCCCCAACTTTCATTCTGCCACAGATACCCATCCATCCAAGGATGCCAGGTGTGTGAATACAGGCGGCCTGATATTTTTTCTCACCAAGTTTTAATTCAACCACACAGGTTTAATTGCAGATACCCGAGCTACCACTCCAAGTAACGTTGCTGCCCAAACATCCAAACTCGTGCATGCAACTACCCCTGTCTAATAGCAACGCTGACAGCAACACCTCAGCAGGCATTTTAGCTAGTTACAGCTTCCCGTAAGGGATGGATGTACAGAATGGCTTCCATTGAGCCTTGCACAATTTTTCTGTTACTGCTGAGGTAACTCCAGCATTACGGCTCCTCCAGTGGAGTCAACGTGTTGTGGTACCAAGGACACGCATGTACATTTATTAAACCCCTTAAAGCACCTGTAAAACACATAATAAAGCCTGAGTGCAAGAAGCACTCCTGGATTACAGTAACAAATGCAGAGTAGGTGTAATCCCACCAACTCCAAGTAGGACACAGAGCCTGAAGGTCAGGTACAGTTCTGCCGGACAATGACAAGCGATGAAGAGAGTCACAAAAGCTGGAGATGGACAGGTCTGGGCAGCAGCAAGTTAAGAGCACCACCTACCTGCAGTACTCTGCAAAGGTCAGCACGTAGCACTTCTCTTCTATGCAGGCAACACTGTTCTCATCCTGATGCCGGGACGCAAAGATCTCATTCTGCAAAAGAAGGCAGAGAGAGGTCACCCAGGTGGTCAGGAGCTTCTCAGCAGGCCAGAGGCAGCTCTACCCCTTCCCCTGGTATCTCAGAAAGGAGGCTATTGAAGCCCATGTGTGTCACATGCTCTTTAAAGCTGGTTTCACACAGCCCAGACACCTCCCAGGTACAGCTCATGACTTATTTGCAGCATGATTTTGTCCAGCAAAGCTCAGCAGTCCTGCAGAGGCCTAGGAAAGAAAGCAAGAAAGAAGCCCCAGCAAGAGGTGCTTCTGATCTAGCATATCCTAAGAATCTGACTTTGCAAACAGGCTCCACGTGCAACAAGATTTCCGGGTGTCTCCGGAAAGGCCAGTGAGCAATGCTCCTGCAGGCAGGAGCTGGGAGCTCCCTCTGCCCGCACATTCCTCCAAGGAATTCCTCCTAGGGATATTCTTCATTCCTTTTCCCTCCCCTGTGCTGCTAAACCCTTCCAGTTCATTTCTCCAGCATGAAAGCAGCAATAACCTTTTGTCCCAAGGCAATTTAGGCAGGAATGGTTAGATATGGCGCAATCCAGATGGACCCAATTTAAGGAATTTCAGGCCTGGCTACAGTGAGCATATCTGCATGTAAAGATGTGCTGCACAAGCCTGAAAGCATTACCTGCAGACTTTGCTCCTGTTTACAGCCCCAAGAAAGCGGGCAAGATGACTAAGAAACTCAGGGTCACAGTTTGGGGACAGGCTTAACCACAGAAACTGAAAACACCACACCTTGATTCTGTGCGTTAGAGGTTTTGGTCTACTCCTTAAAATGAAGATTATCTGAGTCATCTTTGGCAAGCCCGTCCCAGCAACTCAGTCTTTCATTTGAAGTCTTGTGCAATGAAGCAGGTGTGCAAAAACCCAGCTTAGCTTCTCCTCTGGCTCACTCTACACTAAAACACAACTGGATATGGACCCAGAAAATTTCACAAGGTACCACATTCGGTTTTGGAAACTAATACGTGCCCTGCAAGTCATTCAGGTGCAACTTAGGAGCTGCCCCCAGTCCTACTCTTCCATCTCCCCCCACACACACTTTTTTTTTTTAATTAAAAAAAGCACCAAGGACTTTTGGTGGATTAAGAACAACTGTAAATTCTCTGCTCCTTGTTTAGAAACAGCTTGTTCTGTCACCCAACACAAGCCCAAGCAAAGCAAGGTGTGAAGGCAAAATGATTCACACTTATTTCCCCCTCCGCTTTTAAAAGGGAACTCCATTATACTGGCACAGCATCTTCAGTCAGCTTTTAATTCTCATCACAAATCTATATGCAGCGAGAAGGAGGCACTCACAGTTCTGTACCAAAGACACTCACTTCTGCAGTTTAACTAGCAGATTTAGGGGATTTTTACAATTAAAAAAGGCAGTACGAGACAGCTCTGTTCCAACATCCTACACAATACAGACTGCAGAATTCCAGATGGGAATTTTTCCATCAAGCTCAACATTTCTGGATGAATCAGGATACTTTTATTTTTGGAGGGTGCTCACCTGGTGCATACTGGGGTTGCGGCCTCCCTGAGTGTGCTCCGGTCTGTAATACCACAGGAGGCTCATCATCAGCTCCCCTGCAAGAAGATTTGTTGAAATACATCAAGACTTGGGTTTTCCCACTAGTGTTCAACTTCCTCCTCCCGTTTCAGACCTTTCTCTTCCACAGCCCTCATGCACAGGCAGCTGGGCCACAGTATCTGATGACGGTGCATGAAGTTCTGCCGTGTTACTGTTACGCCCTTACCACATAAGCTATGTCCTTCAAAGATCTTGAGTCTGAACAACAACAAATATGCAATATGCATCCCTCCCAAAATTGCCATACGGAAAAGTACCCATTCTAGCTTGCCTTTGGAAATGGTATTCATTCCCAATTTTACTTGCAGACCAGACTTGCTGCCACTGGGTGACGTGACGAAGTCTGGCCTCACCACAAGCCACTTGTTTGGGTGCGAGATGCTAGTCTCGTGTGGGACTTGCGTGCCAACCCACGCTGCTCCAGCCACCACCTCTGGCCAAGCCCCACCAAGACCTTTAGGGGAAGAGCCAGCATGCCACACACCATCTCCTAGCCCAGCTGCAGGACACCCGAGCAAGCAGCGCTCCTGACACATCTGCTGTCGTGCAATAGTAAGAGATCACTGCCAAGACGTGCGGTTGGCAGACACTATGTGCTTTCACCACCAGGAAGGCTTTGACTACCACTTCCAGGCTAGTGATTAAAGAGCATCTCAGTTCTTGGAACAACCTGAGCGAGCGCAAAGCCACGGAGCTGATCTCTTCCCCTTCATCACCCAATCTGGCAGTGGGGAAGCACCCTAACAAGCTCGCAGCACTGCCAAGATCCATCACTCCCCTTGTTTCCAGCTGTTGAGAAGAGGCAAAACATCCTCCTGAGGCACAGTACCTGTTTTGGGGTCTTCCCACAACGCTGATATCTTTGCAACATACGGCATAGATTTCTTCCGGGGTCCTGATTTCAGCAGGACTGTATCTCGTACCCGGATAATCTCCCCATCTCTTTCCACAGCCTGATAGCTCTTGCGAACAGCCGGCTCAGGCTCATTCTATAGCGTTGGCCCAAAAAAAAAAAAAAAAAAAATTAAGAATAATCAGCACAAGCAAAGAGAAAAAAAGTTAGTTTATTGTGTACTAGCCCAACCCAAGACTCCTTTTCTCCTGCTGTGAATTAAAAGCTTGATTAAGCTACCAGAACTAAGTGCTTCCGCCCCAAGAGAGCTCTGAGAGAAGACAGGAAGCCTAAAACCACGCACCACAACTCCGTACCCAGCGGGTCAGTTTGTAAAAGCAAAGGTCAGGCCAAACTGTTTACCTGTGAATGATATATATCACAAAGCTTTCACACGGGCAGGACAGGCAGTGCCAGTGGGACTGTAGAATAAAGCCTCCTCTGTATCAAGGCCACTAACATGAAAAACAAACACTTTTTGGACCATCATTTTGGGGACTTTCTTAATTGCTGGTTTGAGAAGTGATTTCAGAGCACTGAGCATGACGGGCTTAGCCAGACTCTCTGCAGCCCTAAGGGCAGAAACTCCAAACCTTTTCCTGGCTGATGGTCCCCACTGCTTGAGGTGACACCAGTGTTGCCAAGTGTCACTGAAGGCTGGGGCTATGGCTCTCTAGCCAGATACGGGCAGCACAGATGAGTCTCCTTGGGCGAAAGCTCCCCTTGCTGTTGACATCTACTGAACACACCTCAGTACTTGGTTCTCTCCCACCTTTCTGGGCAGCAGAGATGGGTACTAGGGGACATCTGGTTGGGAGCCACTGTGCCAGTCATCTGTGCTGCCCTTCAGAGATCATTGCTGGGGCTATGGACACCATCAGCAAGAAGAACAAGCTTAAAGAGCTACCTTCAGAAAACTGCTATTCAAGCAAGCCTAAAAATCTGCTTGTTTTCTCTGAGAGCCTTGCCCTAACCCAGAGGGAAGCAGCAGCTGGAGCGTGACCTCTCCCTGGGACGGACTCACACACGCAGCAGCAGGTGCCACCCTCATGAAGGCCAAAACCAGAAGCACCCGTCGCTGGGGCATTTCGTCTGATCTTGGGACAAGAGGAGCAGGTTCTGCTTCCTTCCTAACTGCTCATCATGCTGTGCAAAGTAATAACAGGGGATGAGAGAATAAACGAGACAAGCAGCTCAGTCTCCAAGCCCAGCCAAGAGGCCCTATTTACTGCTCCCATTAGCAAGACGCCCAGGAGGTCCTAGGAGGCACTTAGTGACCACTTCCACCTTGAAGGGACACTAAACGATGCAAGTCTTACTACTATTGAGTACACAGAAGTCTTCCGAAGCTGACGCTCTCCTAAACCTCCACTGCCTTAGTCCCCCTGAGGCTGCTCATATGGGTAAAGTCGTCTGCAGAAAAACAGGGTTTGCCCGACACTCACCACAACGTAGACAGCCTTCTCGCAGGCCGTGCCCACGGGCATCCAGCCGTTGGTGGCTCTCCGACGGCTAATGCGCTGCTGCTTTGGGTGGGAATGGCCTCCGGCCGCTTTACTGTCCGAGGCGTGGAGGCAGCCCGGGGTATTTCGGAGGCCGGATTTGGAGCCGCTGGGGGGCTTGGAGCTCTGCGGACATTCTCGGGCCATGGTCTGGGGGTCAGAGTTGGGTGTCTGCAGGTGAGGAACCGGTTCCGCAGCCGGTGGCACGCTGGGCACGGGGCATCCTGAGAGCGGGTGGGCAGGCGACGCGGGGTGCCCTGCCACGGGGATCGTGAGGTTCAGCTGGTCCAGAGACTTGCAGCCTTCTGGCAGAGGGGAAGAAGAGGCACAAATCACACATAAAATCTCAAGCTCTCAACACCGACCGTCCTCCGCTTTCCCCTGAAATTCTCTTTACCACATTACAGCAGTAAACACCCTTCACATCTGTGCTTGCTGCTGACTTTTGGTTCTGAAAGCAGAGATATTTCTAAGCCCACCATGCTCCAATATGTCACTGCTGATGACACCACCCTACAATAAGCCCATCCGAAATCCCTCAAGATAACACCAGCCTGGAATACACACGAGGCTGACCAGCGTCCAAAGCGTTTCCAGCCTGGCAACACGTTCAAAAGCAGGGAAAAGCACATGAAAATGATGGGAAGGGACAAAATTTGTAATTACAGGTCAAAATTTGTAAGACGTTGCACGTTGCTGCCATCAGCAAAACTCTGTCTTCAAAGCGGACTTGCTGACCACAGGTTAGCGAGTCATCCGCCTGGCCCAGGCACCCTGGAAGACCTCACATCCCTCCAGCAGCTGCAGAGCAACCGCTCCATCCCGGACGACGCATCCAAGGGAAGAGCGAGGCAGGTCTGAATAATGTAACTCCATCGGGGAAACAGGTCGACACACGAACGCCTCGAACGCACCTGAACGGGCTCAGCACGAGGTGCTGAGTAGGTCAGGCAGGGAGCCCTCACCACTGCAGCTCCCTCTGCTCAGTCACAGCCGGGCTGGCTGCTTCCATAGTATTTTCTTCTGCCAAAACAATCCACTCTGGGGAAGGATCAGGGCTCAAGGATGCACGCATATTCCAAACCGGCTCCCAGGCATACATCCCAATTAATATTCTAGGAGACCTCTGCATACCTTGCAATTTGCAGAGGAGTATATATACACTATATATATATATATATATA
>VZSV01000328.1:403830-415242 GCA_013398735.1 Nothocercus julius | reverse complement strand
ACACACACACACACACACACACACACACACATATATATATAAAGTCTGAACTACTCTAGTGTTGCAGGCTTTTGATTAAAAAAACACTCGGCGCACTACACTGAAGCCCGCCAGACATGAACACAATGCGGCACTGGCTGCCTCGCAAGCGCTCTTCAGTTCTGAAGAGCACAAAAGCCACTTGGAAATGCTGTCTATAGCCCCTAACACAAGAAGTTGTGCCGTGACGGTGCAGACAGGCAGGGAAAAAAAGAAAAAATGGGAATTATACTTCAGATGCTCCCAAGTTTTAGCAGCTTCCTTGGGCAGGAGACAGTAAAGCCTTGCTCAAACCGCGCACTTGAGCAAACCCTCATCCACCTACCTGGAAGTAGGTTTTAAATGTCAAATTACGGTTCTTTTACCCTCATTCCCACCTGGTTAACTGAAATACTTGCATTTACAATCTCTCATTTCGAGGTCGCTTTTCCAGACGTTGCTGAGGGCAAAGATGGGGTCACCACTTACCCAGCACGTAAGCAGCGCGCGCATCACCACCAAGAAGTTCAAGGATCTGCCCAAAGAGAGGCCTCACAAGCCACAGACAATCCCACCAGACTAGACCTAGAAACACTTCTAAGACCATGTTGCCCATACAACTTACACGGATGAGGGTCACTGCGGGATGAGGATGCTCCAGCCCTGAGAGAAAGTTTTGGGTAATAGAGGAGTGACTTGGCCAGCTGTGACTTAGATCCTCCTCCGCTCTGTGGGAGGACAGCGGGAGAGCAAAAACGCTTTACAGAGCATCTCTGAACTAAAAACCCACTCGTTTTTACGCAGATCAAAGCTCAGTGGTTAGCTGCAGCATGACAAGTCACGAGTCACCTTCCTGCTGCCCAAATCCTACCGCTGACTCCAGGCATTCCCCACCAATCAGACCCTGCAGTGGAGAAAGAACCCTCAGGGTTAAACACAGTGGGGAGGAACGTTGACTCCTTCTGAGCGTGGTTTGGATCTCAAGCTCAGCTGAACCTCATACAGAGGGATTTTGTTTCCTAGCAAACACAGTGCCTTCGTTAGTGACTGCTCTAACCTGACCCTTGTCGCCTGGCAGCACCAAGCAAGAGTCCCTGGTGTTTTTGCATCTTACCTGCTGCAAAAGGCATTTTGTAGGGGTAGCTGTTCCGGCCCGTGTGCACGCTGCTAATCCTGCCCTCCGGCACGTGCACCACTCCACAGACACTGTAACTGCTAAGAGCCGGTCCTTCTGCACAACAGTACGGAGAGCTACACCAGTGAAGAGGCTGAAAATGAGCACCTGATGGCAAGGAACCAGGAGACACCAAGAGCCCCTCACAGGCAGCTGGCTGCGAAAGCTCGTCCTTGGGGTAAACCGAGCAGTGAGAGTAGCCACTATATCCACTTTGGCCATAATAAACGTAAAACCCGTTCAATGGGGTCAGATCCGAGGATTCATAGAGACATCCACAATCCGCATGATTCCCTGGCACGGGCAAGGGAGGGAACTGCTGCACTGGGAAGGAAGGTTGATGAAACTCCTGTTTGGGAGTGGGGGACTTCTCTCCAGGTCTTCCGTACTCTGGCTTCATAGAAGCTTGGCCACCCATAAGCAAAGGCAGTCTGTGGTAGAAACCTTCCGTGCTCTCGTAGGAGCTGGACAGCGATTCGTACTGCACAGGTTCCGTCGTCCCGTAGAGCCTAGAGGAGTCCCGCCCATCTGCTTTCCCAAAAGTACCTAACGCAAGGCCCCGCCAACCATGCTGGCCTTCCATTTTCAGGCTAGACATTTCCTTTTTGGGTTTGACACAATTCTTCCTGTTCGCTTTGGCCCACTTGAGCGTCGATTTCGAGCAGTGGTTCTCGGATTTGCCCTCGCCATCCGATTTATTCCTCTGCTTCAGAGGCTGCTCTTTCTCATGGGTGAGCTTCAGGAAGGCCACAGCGTTCAGGCTGGCCAGTCTCTTTGGGGTGGGATGGTAGGAGATGGCACCGTCCTCTTTCTTCATCCCATCGAAGACCTCATCCAGTGCATGGTCACAGCTACTGCATTTCTGCCGGGGCTCATTCCGGTTCTTTCCTTTTCCTGCCTTCACAGCGTTTCTCTCTGCCACAGGCCAGTTGTCAGCAGCTTTGCAATGCAAGCTCTTAACTGTACAGTCTCCGCCGGCTTTGACGGAGTCCCTCCGAAAACGCCTGCTGGATAACAAGCCATCGTCCCGCTCAAAGAGCAGATTGTTCACAGCCTCGGCGTTGAGCGAGGCCAGCCTTCGCTTCCTGGGCTCCGCAGGGGCAGCATCAAGCTCCTGCTCTGCGCCCGCATACGTCACCGTGCACTTTTCCCCAGCGGAATCGCTCCTTCCCGCTCCCACAGACTGAACTTGTTCAGAGAAGAAGGCAGGTCCAAAACCCTCCATCCAACTGGGAAGGTCCTTTTTCCTACAGCTCTGGCTCTCCTTGGAGAGCGACCCAGCAACATCCTCCAGCCTGGTGAGGAGCACTTTGCAGGTTTTTTTGTTCACCGCCGGGAGCAGCCGCCTCCGCAGCGGGTACGTCTTTCGGACTTCCTGCAAATTCTTGCCTTTGCTCGTGCCCACAAGCGCCCTCGGACAGCTCGGAGCCTCGGCGCTCTCCCCATCTCTCTGCTCGCCGCCCTCGGCCTCCGTCCTATCCATCCTTGTGCGGCCCGTTGGCGACGGAGCTTGGCCAGCAGACCTAGCTGGTCGTTTCAGAAGGAAAAGCTGCTTCTTCCGGGCATGCGTCATAGGATCAATGTCCAATCCTGAGAGCAAACAAAAAATAAATAAATAAAAAATCTATTAATATCGCTGAAAGAGACCCATTTCCTCACCGTGCACCAGCTGCCAATTAGGAAATATTTGGGGAAGCTTGTTTCTATACACAGTGCAGGCCTTTTGGGTGACAGCCAGTTAGACCAATTAAGAGACAGGATTCAATGAGAAGCAGTTTAATATTAGGCGACAGAACACGATAATAATTAAAGGTAAGGCAGTGACTAAATGCCAAGGAGCTGGGACAACCAGGGCATGACCAGAGAGCCCAAGGACATTCCTATGTACCTACAATCACCTAAAGAGGCCTTATGGCCCCTGCAAGAGTATGAACTTACTAGTGAGGAGCTTCCAAGCAAGCACTGTTGGAGGGAGGGCACTGTCTGCACAGTCCCTTCAGCCACGTGCTGCCTTTCCAAGTCATCCACCATCTGAAACCTGCCTCCCCACCTTACTCTTTTTCTCCCCTGTTCCATTTTTAGCTGAAGGGTGATGGCGCTTTTGCACTTTTGTGCTTCAGATTCAGCAAGTGACCTGCAGAAGGGCTTAGGTCAGGTGCTGGAGAAATCAAAACCGTTTTGCAGGCTGAAAGAGAACATGTTCACAGGAGAAGCTGTGTGCTTAATGCCAAGAAAGGACATATGTAGGTGACGCCAACCTACAAACCATGCAAAAAAAGAAAAAAAAAAAAAAAAAAAGAGAGAAATCAGCGACCTGAGTTATATCAAAATAGTTTCCAATTAAGCCTACACCTGAGCACAGGAAAGGCCAATTGCCTGCATCATTTAGCAGCATTTTTGCAATAGTTGGATTCCTTTTTCTCAGCAGAAAACCCTCATTCTTCATGTTAGCATCAGTTCAAGAGCAAGTCCATCTTTCCCCCACAACCAACACCGCTCCCTGACAAATTTGTAGAAAGACACAAGAAACCACATGTGTTTTGGTGTTGGAGCCAAGAACAAGCTTTAAGGGACAGCAAAGAAAACATACTGCAGGATTGTTGCTGGATGAAGCTGGCATTGTAAACCCTCTAAAGTCTGGCTGCCTAGCAGAAACACAGGACAAGACATCAAAACGCAACTGAGGTAGCTCCAATGACAACTCCTATATTTGTGCTCTCAGAAGTTTCTGTGACAAGTTTGTTCACTAAGCAACATCTCAGCCATGTTTTTCTCCCCATCCACAAGATCCACAAGATCATCTTCCTAGATCCTTGTCCTCTAAAAAAAAAAAAAAAAAAGAGGAAGCCAGAAGTTACGTGGATTCTGTTCTCCTCAAAGCGCACTCTTTTCTCCATTGCTCTGTGCTGGTACAGGAATATCAGTAGAAATAAAGTGATTTTGAAGACTGTAAGTGCATTAGTTACACCAAAACGCGTGGCTAGGAAGGTTCAGTTTATCCATAAAAAAAACCTGTCACAACCTGTGGACCAGCTTGCAGAAGCTGGAGCTTTATTCGTCCTACCAAGTCTCTCTTCTCGTCATTCCCCTGCCCTAATATTCTCTAGGTGTTTGATTTCTCATCCCCTTTCCACCAAGGATAAAATAGCTGAATTGGCTTCTTGATAACCTATGATTTCCTTCTCTTCCCCCAGGAAAGATTTGGATACAGCTCTGCTGCACAGGTCCAATTTCCTGCTAGGATAGAACTACTCCCCACACAGCAAAAGCAGAGGAGAATTGCTGCCTCATTAGCAGGAGAGGCAGCACATGTGCTGACAGCTGCACCTCCTGCAATCATGCAGCTGCAGCGCCTGCCTCCCTCCCGAGCGTGAGGGAACCGGGAAAAAATGAGGCTGGGAATATCCGGCGCGGCCTTGGGAAGGAGACGGGGCTCTGCAGCGGAGAGGCCCTTTGCTCCTAGGAAGGCGATGCCGAAAGCACTCGAGGCCGCTCGGACGTTTGGCAGGGCAGCAACGCCCAAGGAGTGACAGCAACACAGCCCTTCTGCCCCCTCTACTTGAAGAAGTTGTATTTGTTTAAATCAGAGAGGTTTCCACAACGACAAGAGCCCTGACACTGCAAATGTCTTGAGGATCGGCCCCATTCCCCCCACCCTGTGCTGCTTTTGGAGCCGAAGGAACTTGCGTGTTACAGAGAGCACATGAGGTGTAGAAAGGGAAGCACAGGAGCATTGGGGCTCCCCTGGCTGAATTACCTAAACACTGGGAGAGTCTTGTGAGCAGTGGCGTCATTTCCATCCCCAACACTTGGAAAAATGACAATTGCTGGGGGCTGCAACTTGTCTTCCCGCAGTCCAGCCCGTTTTTCTCCGAAGGGCCATCAAGAGCTCAATCATCCATATCCTCCGGAGGAAACCGTTAATCCAGAGCTCCTTACTCTGCCAAACAGGCTTGTTCTTTCGTCCCATCAATACGGACCTTACCATTTGCCAAGGCCTCT
Organism: Nothocercus julius; assembly: GCA_013398735.1. Classification (NCBI taxonomy): domain Eukaryota; kingdom Metazoa; phylum Chordata; class Aves; order Tinamiformes; family Tinamidae; genus Nothocercus; species Nothocercus julius. Next base: position 410,048 of record VZSV01000328.1, on the reverse strand, counting down.
TCAAAACCACGTGGACACTGTCCTGCAGGACCCAGTCCACGCTGCCTTAGCTCCAGAAAGGCATGGAAAAAAGAGGCATCAGGGGCTATTCCAGCTCTTGCACAGGCAAGAGAGGCTGCCTGGCACTTGCACTGAGTGTTGCTCAATCCACTCCCTGATCCTGCCCCGCTAATTACAACTTTGCTCTGCAAGGCTGTCAAACCTGGTAGGACTCAGTTAGGAGCATCGGAAAACACCCGTGGCCCAGAACAAGCTGCAATACTCAGAGCGTTGCAATTATAAAGGGATGCTTGGAAAAGCCCGTCCTACCTCTCCCAAAGCAAGGACAGGTTGCAAGGGAAACGCACCGGGGTGCAGCCCGCGCTTGCATGCACTAGGCTAGTGAGCACCCCATTCCTTGGTCCCAGCCTTAACTATCTGCTTCGAGATCTTGCCTTGGTGGTGGCGCTCCGAAATGCAAAATCAGGTTAGATTTCAAGCAGCACTTGCGAATGAAAAGAATGTCATCAGCAGGAATGAAAAGAAAATAGTAAATAATAATAATATCACTGCTGGCACCCTTTTCAGAAAGGCACCCTCTTGCCTTTCCTCCTTAGGGGTGGGGGGAAGCTGCATTACTGCATTTTGCTGTCAGGGCAAGGCAGCACAGCAAGTACCACAGCAAGGAACAGAAGTGGGAAGCGAAACCATGTAATGGGTCACCCAGACCAGATGACCAAACCTTGCAGGCCCAGCCTGGTCACGTCCTTTCCCTGACATCAGACAGATCCTCACGAACACTCAGCCTTCGCCAAGTGCCTCCTCCTACCAGTGTGACCAAGACTCCCAGAGTCGCCTCCTACGGCCTGCGAGAACTAGATTTCTAGCCCAAATAGTTGCCACAAGCCTTTTGAGCGCTAAGGGTTTTCCCTTTATCAAAGGAAGCGGGTTAGACGAGGGCAGCAGCATCACAGGCACAAGCAGCACCCGCTGGACCACCCGAGGAAAGAGGAAGCCGACTGCTTTCCATAGTGAACACTGGTTGCAAGTCCCCTTTCTGAGGGGCAGATTTGGATCTTGGATCGATTCTTGTCTGTGCAAACAGCTATAAGATACTACCCTCCCTCCCCAAGCCCTGCTCGTCTGATTTTCCAGGTACTCAAAATGCAACCCCAGCTCCTTCACAGCAGAAGGTCGAGACTCCTAAAACATCGGTCAGCTGTCAGTTTGCTCAGGAAAAGTCCGGCACAATTCCCAGTTACGGGGCCAAAACAGAATAACAATTTATTCTGCCCCGAATTTATTGAGAAGAAAATGGTGCAAAAAAAAAAAAAATTCCTAAGGTATATAAAACAGCTCTCCTATATAACTGGAGCTCATTTTCAGAGCATCCTTCAAAGCTGCCTAACAAGGAAAAGCCGCAACTCGGTGCCACAAACCTTCACATTGCAGCTCCAAGAATTGACAGCAGCAGTTACAACCGCCGAGAGAAAAGGGTACAAGTCACAGTTAACATACATACATATATATATATATATATATATCTTTTTTTTTAAGCAGATTATGAAGGGAAACTGCATTAACGGAGCCACCACGTGGAATCTCCCGCTCCAATGAGCCAGTGGGCAGGGAGACAGAGGGCGGCTTCAGCCCCAGGGCTCAACGGGCAAATGGAGCGTGTGGAGAAGAGCAAGGTGCCGTCGCGGTCGCACCGGGAATAAGCGAGATCGCAGCTCTGAAACCAAGATTATTAACGTCTTCATCACACCAGACCAAAGCCCCACCAGCCACCAAGCACTTTAAGTTAATTGCTTGGTGATTACTCTTTTTTTTTTTTTTTTTTGCTGCTGAGCAATTAGCGTTTTGTGGGTTTTAAGTGACAAGACTCTGCGTTTTGCAGAATTACTAGGGGTCCGGCACTGGCTAAGGCAAACATCTTGGCTGCCCAGCTGCTCCAGTCCAAGGCAGAGCGATCTCCCCTCTGGATAACTTACATCCGCATTGCCCGGTGTCCCAAGCAGAGGAGTGGAGCCAGAGGAGCATTCCTGCCACCTGGAAGAGCCTGCAGCTGGCACAATGTTGGCATCGGAGACAAAACTCCCATGGAAAACTGTTGGATGTTGCGCGCCTCTGTGCAAGAGCCACTAAGAGATATTAAATTGCCGGGGGTGACGCACGCAGCAGCCGGTCTCGACAGCCAAGAGGCCCCATCGCTGCCCCTGAACAAGTCAGTTTAACCCCCATCTGAACCTGACCCAGTTCTTTCAGCCTTTACCCGCATCATTTGAAAACCAACACGCAAAAAGACTTAAACACACACATTTGCTGCATCCTGGGTTTGATCAGTCACAAATATCACCTTTAAATAGACTGGACAGCATGTGCAGACCCGCGCCGGGAGCAGTCTGTTTTATATCCACTCATTAAGTTACATTTATCTACCTACACATGCATGACTATTTGGCCATTTAGAAAGGGAGCAATTAAACGTGCACAGAGGCCAAAGCAATAGGCACAATAAGACATTTTCGATAAGCTTTGCCATTGGGACTACCTGAGACTGAAGCACCTCGCAGGCTGCGTTGGCTCTTGCTTAGCTGGAAGGAAAGAGTTTAAAAATGAACATTTCGGGCAATTAAGAATAACAATAAATCGCACGCTCAGTCTCAGAGCTTTGGACCAAATGATTTGGTGTTTTGGTCAATGACGATGCACAATGGAGGCCTGATACGGTTTTGCTCCTTCCAATCTGACAGAGCACGTGAGCTAACAGCAACTGTCCACAAAGAGAAATATTTGGGAACCACCTTCCTAAGCCCACGCATGACTCAGGCCATCCCGGCTGCCCCAGGCTCTGCACAAGACGCTGGGTTTTGCTCCTCGCTTCTTCCGAGTCTCGGCAGCCAAGTGGGGACAGATGATGCCAAGAAAACCACCCTATAAAGGTTTCCAAAAGGCAGCCCTCCCCCAAACCTCCTGATTCAGCAGCAGAACAGACTATGCTAAAGCGGCTCCCAGGCGGCAGGGCCTGAGACTGCTCAATATTTCATGAGCAAGTCCCGTAACAGACTCACCTGCGTGTAATACTAGGAGGGCACACGCGCGTGGCACACAGGCCAGGGGTTCAAACAGGCTCTCGACTGCCCAGCGAAGCATTTAAGAGCGAAAGCCCAGGCCGGGCGACAGGGACGAGCACGAGGCACAGGCAGGAAGCCTCAGCTGCCCAAATGCCCGGTGCGGGGAGCAGCTAGTGGAGACCGAGGTGAGGAAGGAGATTTAGAGGCCTTCTCCTGCATCTTTCCTTCCTGAAGGTGCCAGATCACCTGGAGAAGTTGCAGGCATTTTAGAAAAAAAGAACATTTAGGCACTCTGCACCTGGCCCCATGGGCAGAAGCTGTGTAGCTGATCCACACGACACGCGATCTGGGGTGCAAAGAAGCTCCCGAGCGCCAAGAGCTGCAATTTGCTTCCAGCCTGAGATGGTTTCACTAAAGGATTTTCACCATCAGTGCAAACTGCACCTACGGGGACTCTGATTTTATTCCCCCCTGAAAGCTTGGCAAGCAAACTTGTACCTACAGAACCAGCCCGTTTAGACGTCAGCCCCTTCAGCAGAGGCACCGTCTCAGGCCAAGGGCAGCCTGGGAACATCAAATGCTCAGAGCTGATTTTTCACCTGGGCGCAGGTCACTGCGAAGCTGTTTTGAACACTACATGATGAAGCAGTATCAGATCTCCAGCAACAGAGCGTGCATGAGACTCCTCTACGGAGCCACAGAGCTTGAGCTGGATTTATGGAAACGCCTTGGGTGCTTCCAACTGGATTTTCAGGAAGGTCTCTTAAAGCCAGGCTGCAGCTTTGAAATATCTGAGCATATCCAGCACCAGGGAGTAAAAAAAGAAATAAATAAAATTCTACAGGAACTGCCTTTTTTTTTTTTTTTTTTGCCAATGACAGTTCTGATACTTCAAAGACATCCTGTGCTTACTCCAACTCTGGCTTCGAGCAGAACCTACATGGGAAAGTGGAAAGAAATTTAAGAGTCTCCAAGCGCTCCTAAAGCCAAGTGCCAGCAAAATCATCAATGTTGCCCCCCTCGGTCCTCGGCTGCGGGATTCGGGAGCGCTGACAGAGCTCCGAAAACACAAAACGCTCTGAGACGCTGCACAGCTGAGACACCCGGCCCCAAGGAGGGCTCCCGAGCACCCGCATGGGGATATCGGCCTCCCCGCGGCCGCTTCGGGCCCCCGCAGGCCAAAATGCCGGAGGTTTAAGCCAAAGAGGATGTGATGCTGGACAACAGCTGCAGGCGTTTCTGCCTCGCGCTGCGGTTACGACACGCCAGGATACGATATAGTCGGGCAGGATATCCCTAGACCCGAGGGGCTCGGCTCCTGCTTCAGCTATTTGTCACAGTAAAGCATTTTAAACCCAGGCAGGCTAGCAGAAGTCTCGAAACTGAAGCAACAGATAAATATCCTGCTCTGGAGCTGCAAAGTGAGAACCTTCCTACTCATTTCAGTAACCAAGGCAAACATTCAATGGCTGTATTAACAGGAAAACACACACACACACAAAAAAACAAAAACCCGACACACTTCTTTGCAAAGCAAGTTACACCGACAATTTCAGCCTGCTCACGATTTGAGCTCATGATTAAGACAGAATTCCTTCCCAAGAGGGAGGAAATTCTGTTTTCAAACAGAAGTCAAGCACAATTTTGGTCTACGAGCCCACAGGCTGCTCCACTCCTTTCTGCTCTGCTTCGTGTAAACCCTCTGTAACAGGCAGCCCTGCGGCACTTTCTTCCTCTTCTAGGACACCTGGTGACCCCAGAGTACAGATAGCTCTAATTTGCCTCGGATTTTTCCTAAATATAGGGGTGGAACAGAGAGTCTGCGCTCTGCCACTTGCCGCATTCACTCCAGAGGCCACCCAGGCTAGGGAGGGAAGAGGAGGAGCAGCGCATGATGCAAACCCCATAACCTATGTGGGAAAACCGTAAATTCCCAAGACGTGAAAGGAGACTCCGCACCAGCACCCGAAGCCACTTTCCCATTTCCTTTTTTTTCCCCCCCAGTGGCTGTGTTTCCCCTCCAGACAACACGTGGTCCTCCAAGACCGATCGCCTGGCTCATAAGGGCTCCGCACGCCACCCCGCGTCGGGTTAACCGCGTTTTAGTAACGCGCAAGGACGGTGCAGCGAGAAGCTGCCGCCGCGCCGCCTTTCCCTGCGGCCCTGGGATCTGATTCTCCCTATGGCCACGGCTGGTTTCCCTGGAAACGCGGGCAAGCTCCAAGGGGATCGACGGGCACTTGGTGGCCAGGTGGAGTTTTCAAGAGTCCCATGCTGGAAACTCGGGGCAAGGACTTGAGAGAAGTTGCGTCATCAGTATACCAAAAAAAGAAAAAAAATATATATGGAGATACATGTATCTACATATATCTCCATCCAAGTACCGCAGGCAGGTACGAATTGCCCCGTTATTCCACACTGAGCTCAAGGCAGCAGCATCTCACCCAAGGTCGGCGACAAGCCGCCGTGCGTGTGCGAAAGCGCCGGGCTCCATGGGCACAACCCGCTTTTGTTTGTGCAGAAGGATTTCATTTTTGTTAAGCACGGCAAAAACAGCAGCTCTAAGCTCATTAGGGGCTGCAGGAGGGGGTTTATTAGACGCTGCAAGTCGTGAGAGCTGAGTCTTTCACAGGTAGTGATGCGTTTTTGGTCTCTAACACTAAAAACTTCAGTGCCAGGTGCTGCTCCTAATAACTACTGGGCAACAAATGCCAACTGACAGCCCCTGAGCCACATTACACCCCCTTTTTCCCCTCCTCCCAGCATCAAAAGGTGCAAGTTTGATATCAAAACTTTACAGACACAGAGGCTGCAGGGCTTAAATTGCAGGACGAGCAAGGGTAATTTCTCCCAGAAAGGCGCTAGAGATCCTCCCTCATTCCCTCTTCCCAAACGGACACACAGTCACTGTAACCCTTCCAGCGGGACCACCTCACATTGCCCACATCCATACGCTCCATGCAACGTTTTCCTAGGATTCAGCACATATAAATAGTTAGCTCGATACGTGAGCAATAACTTCCTTTCCAGCTAAGTTATCCCTGCAAGTTATCCCTACTCCAGTTAAGCCAGATCCATACAGAGCAGAACGGCTAACCCCCTCGCTGGCGGCCGGCTGCTGGAATTGAAATATGTTTTCCCATTTAAATGATTAAAACAAAG
>VZSV01000328.1:385616-401556 GCA_013398735.1 Nothocercus julius | reverse complement strand
CTGCTCGCCGAGGCTTCAAGGCCGCCTTTACCCTTTGGGGGACTTGCTCAGACTTGTGTTACCTGAAGAAGTGGATGGGTTATTGGTGCCTTTATCAATATTTCCATGTATGTGTATATATCTGTATGCACGCACACACATATATACATATATGGATCTATAAAGGCACTTTAGTGAGGCACCGTTAGTCCAATTTATGGATAGGAGGAAAAAAAATGGAGAAATAATACAGTCCAATATATATCATATATAATGTGTAGGGATGCAATATATCATGTATAATATTGGGGCATGCAAAATATAGTATATAATAACAGAGGACTGCAATAAATCGTATATAACACGTGCTCTAGGTGTCTCTGCTTGAGCAGGCGGGCTGGACTAGATGATCTCCAGAGGTCCCTTCCAACCTCAAGCATTCCATGATTCTGTCATAATGCATAGGAGGAATGTGATACATTATATTCCATATCATCTGCCGCTGATCATGGCCGAGATCAGGCAAACATGGATGTGCCTGGAGAAATCCAGGAGCAGGAGCAGGGAGAGCCTCGTGGCGGCTGCTTCGTGGGCTCCGTGTCGGATACCTGGAAGTGCCGCAGCAGAGTGAAGGCACCAAGAGGGCTTCACTTTTACCGAGGGGCTCGAAGTTGAGCTGTGCAAATCCTGTTAGCATCAACATGGAGCCTCATGGCTTAAATCTGTGCGTTTTGCACAGGAATCGAGTCCCCGAGGGGCCAGCTTAACCCAACAAACGCCACAGGGAGCAAGAGAGACATCGTGGTGCAGGGGGAGAATCCTCGTTAGAGGCTCAAAGCACTCCTGCGTTTTCCACGTTTCTCCATAGAGCTGCTGCAGCGTTGCAGAGGGGTGAAGGTGGGGAGGGACCTCCAGAGATCATCTGGTCCGAGCTCAATGCTGGTCACCGAGAGCAGGTTGCTCAGGGTCACGTCTGGACGGTGTCTGAACATCTCCACGGCCTCCCCAAGCAACCTGGTCTGGCACTCCTTAACAAGAAGTTTTGCAATGAGTTTTTCCTTATGTTCAGAGGGACCTTCCCGCATTTTGGCATGTGCCTGTTGCTTCTCATCCTGTCCCTGGGCGCCTTCTTCACACCTTCCCTTCAGGTACTCATACGCCTCGATAAGATCCCTAACAGGGCCCTCTTCTCCAGGTTGGAGAGTCCCGGCTCTCTGAGCCTTTCCTCACATGAGAGATGCTCCAGATGTTCAGCATCTCCGGAGCCCTGCACTGGACTCTCCAGCAGCTCCATGTCCCTCTTGTGCTGGGGAGCCCAGCATGGGACACAGCACCCCCGAGGTGGCCTCACCAGGGCTGAGCAGAGAGGAAGGACACCCAGGACACCGCTGGCCTCCTTGGCCACCATGGCACGTTGCTAATTCACGGTCAACTCGTCGCCCGCTCTTTTTAGATGAAAATTGTCCTTATGTCAGAGCATGCAAGATGAGCAAAAAACGCTTTGCCTTGGGTGAGCTAAATGCAGACATTAAAACACAGGAAATTCCATCTCCATGTGAGGAAGAACTTCCTTACTCTGAGGGTGACAGAGCCCTGGAAGAGGCTGCCCAGAGAGGCTGTGGAGGCTCCTTCTCTGCGGATCTTCCAAACCCACCTGGATGTGACCCTGTGCCACGTGCTCTAGGTGTCCCTGCTGGAGCAGAGGGATTGGACTAGATGATCTCTAGCGGTCCAACCTCAACCATTCTGTGATTTGGGTAGTTTTCTTAGAGGGAAAATTGTGCCAAATACTGTTTGAGATGGACATGCTGCCTACAAGCTCGACAAAACAAAATCCACCCATACGTATCACGGAAAGCACATGGTGATGTGCTGCGTTCGAACAAGGTGGGTTTTTAGCCCTATTTGGACAGTGCTTATATATCAGAAGCCATCCCTTCTGCTCTTGCTATGCGTGATTCCCTTCAGGGTTACCCTGGATGTTTGAGCTGGGATCTGCCTAATCCTGTCAAGCTCGGGCTGCTTCTCGCGCCAGCCCAGGGAACAAAGTCATAATTCTCTCTCTTGCAAGCTCGCTGGCCGTTGCTATGGGAATGCTCGCGCTGTCAGGGATTCAGCGGCATGGATTTTCCTGGAAGCGCAGGTAGGGAAAGGTGGTTTTGAAAAGCTCGAGCTTGCCCTCGCTTGAAGGCGGCGCATGCCTGATGAGGGCAGGGAAGATGCCCGGCGCCGTATCGGAGCAGCCTTGGCGGGAGCTTCCCGCCGGCCACAGGATCTCTGCAGCTACCAGGAGCGGCAGCGGGGGAAGTGGCTCCTCGGGAGCTATTTGATGCTCTGCAAAAATACCCGGAATCGCTGCGAAACACAGGCCCCAGACACTTGGGAATGGTGGGACTTTGCACAGTCCTTGGCCCCAAACAGCTGTGGGGGCCACGTCCCCGGCTTGGAGAGCTCACCTTGCCGCTGCTTTGGGGCTTCTCCTATGTCAAAAATAGCCACATTTCCACTGAATTAGCCAGGCAGAGCATGTGATGGAGCATTTTCACCAGGTTATGATTAGTGCCGACCTGGGCAGGTCAGACCAGACGAGGTGCAAAGGGAGCAGTGACAAGAAGTGGGCACATCCCTCTGGGACCTCCTCCCAGCCATCCGATCGTGGCTTCTCGGGAAACTCTTGCCAGGAGGAAATTCTCAAGGATGAGGATGGTATCGCGCCCACGTTGCCTTAATCCCTTCGGAAAACATCATGTGAGAGTGGGCCTGGAGCATTTCTAAAGTCAGACGAGACGATGATCGCTGCTTCTTCATTATCCATGTGGCCAGTTGCCGCATCAGAGGGCAATTTGGGAGGTCTGATGCGATCTCTTCTTGGCAAATCCACACTGGCCTCCTATCCTCCAGGTGCAAGCCGCATCCTCACCTTCCATGGCGGCCGGCAAGTGGAAGACAATATCTCTGCCTGCTGCTCCCTGAAAGGAGACAGAGCTCTGGGCTTTTCCCTTCCCGACGAGAAGAGCCCTTATTTCTCCAGCTGGGATGGAGTATTTCATTAAAAAGCCCAAGGGTCCATTCTGGGACGGGGCAAAGGACAAGCAAGCAGAAAGGCCTTTCCTCACTTGCTTAAGCCCCCACCAAAGCAGAGAGGCCACCACAGCCTGCAACTCAGCTCTGTTCGGATACGGGGCAACGGGGGAAAACGTGCAGACGTGGAAGGCATTAGATCCCCCGGAGCACCGCTCTTCTTCAGCCAAACGTAGCCTCAGAAGAGCTTGGCCACGGGGGCCTTGCTTTGTTGCCAGCGTGGTCTTTAGCCCCACGTTCCACCCCCTGCACGACGTTTCATAAAATTTTAAAGCTAATGCTCCGCAAACACCAATGGCCCCGGAACAGATGTTTAAGTGCAGCCTGGGATGAATAAATCATGGGACTCTGGGTGGGAACTGCAAGGGGGAAGGAGAGGCTGGATGCTTTGGAGCATGGAGGCCGTTCATTTAAATGACGCTGGTCATTGCCGGCACACAGCACGGCCGTGACTCACGTGCGTAGGACTCTTGCTGGGGCCATTCCGCAGGTCTCATCCCTCCCCGTCCGGCCTCGAGCAGAGGGCAGGGGAGGAAGGACAGCTCTGAAGCCTCCCCCTACCCCATCTTCCTGCTAACGGCTGTCGCAAGAGCAGGGAGAGCAATTTCTGCTACCGACGCCGGCACAAAGGAGCTGCAGGGATGACAGAGGCAGGTAGGGAGCCGGGCAAGCTCCCGCCCCCCGTCATTTCTCCCCTTCCCAGCCAGCCCTTGTGCAGTTGGAGACAGCCCCCCTCTGCATTTGCTTCATGGGCTCCTATGGCAGGTCCAAGATGCAAGTTCCGAGATGAAATCTTGCTCACTGTTAATAAATAACCTCAAATAGGTGGATACATTCATCTTTTTTTTTTCTTTCTTTCTTTCTTTTTCAGGCTGGGGGGTTAGGGGAGCTGGGCCACATCTCCCCACTGATTTAGGCAGGCTACAGGGCCTCGGCCTCAGCTGCTGCTTGCTCCACGTGCCCCTTTCAGCAAGGGGCAGGTGCAGAGCGGGCAGTAATCCCTGCTTCAATAGGGAGGAATGACAGGGAAAAGCAACCTCCAGCCCCGCCGTCCATGTTCATCCTAGCCCCAGACCCAAGCTGGGGCAGAAAAGAGAGGCAGCAGGACATAACTCAGCATCCAGCACTCAAAATGATCCAAAAAGCTGCTCTTTGCGCTCCCAGCTCCGCAAAGGAGCCCAGGAGCAAAGCAAGTCAGAGCCTAAAGTACCTCTTTTTAAGTGATCTGAGACTCCTGCAAGATCCTGCAGGTTCGTGATGTTTCGGAAGAAGGGACCATCCCCAAGACTTTAGAAGCAGCTGCTAGTCCGGGAGGCAATGAAGTTTTAGTGGCGGTTTTATCCTTTGAATAATTATTTAGTGACACAGGTGGCAATACAAGGAAGCTAAACCTTCCTTTAGCCTGTGGCATTTCAAAATTCAGCATTAGTTTCTGGCACCTGGGACAGATAGATATCATCTACAACCAAAAGCAACACACAAAGCTTTAAGCTTTTCTGTGTTAAAACTATCAGGAGGTTGCCTAGATGGTAGCTGTTTAATTCATTCCTCCGTCAGGTTTACAACAGCCCATCTTCTTTCATGATTCACTCTCTGAGATGGCAGCATGCGCTGCAATTTCCTCCTAATAATACGACATACACCTTAATTTGATGTATTCAATACTCCCCCAAAACATCCACAATTCCTGTTGTGATTCCCTCCAGTCAAGTGAATGTGGAATGTAAATACACATTTTTTTTTTAAACCAAAAGAACAACCTGAAAAAAAAAAAACCTCAAAACAAACAAACAGAAATACCAACCCAAAAGTCAACCTCCTTCTGCCTGACTCACTCACGGGTATCACAGTACAACTGTCCCCAGGGTGATGGATGTGACACCTCGGAAAGGAGAAGATGGCAGGAGACAGCCAGTCAGAAGAGCAAAAGCTTCAGGCTGCACTGGGCTACCTGGGATAGGAAAGGAAGCGTGCAGAGAAACAGAAGCAGCGCTTTAATGAGGTTTTAATAATCACGGCCTAAGACACTTGTGTGGCTACGATGCTTCAATGTTCTTGATAGCTACCCCCCTGCCACGATGCAGCTGGCATTCAGTTTTCCAAAATGGAAGCAATTAATCCCATTGGAATGTCACAATGGGAAATTCCTCTGCCAAGCAGGAGCATGCTAAATGTGAGCTATTTAATGCCCTTGGAGTTTTTAAAGAGGGGAAAATGACTCCCTGTTTTTGTTTTTTTTTGTTGTTGTTGTTGTTGTTTTTGGATTGACTTTCCATACTCAGCAATGGCTTCCTTCTCTTCCAGGTATAGTGTTCAAGAGCCTGCTCCGATGGTGATATAGCCCTGGGACAACCTCAGCTCTGCAGCACTGAGAGTATGGATGGCTTATGAACAGGATGAATCAGGCTGCTCATGAGATGGAGCAGGGGGGGTGAAAAAGTCCTACAATCTGATTCATTCTGTCTTTAAAGCCCAAACCAGCAGCATCTGTTCACAGGGCTGACAGGAAAAAAGTGCACAAACAACAGTCCCAGGATCATGAGCAGAAAGAAGAAGTTGTGCATCCCAGCTCTACAGTCAAAGGCCTCGTGGTAGTCAGGGTGCTGTCACCCCACTGGTTGGCATTACTTAAAAGCAGCATTAAACGCGCGGCCGATGATGAGCCTGCGCACTTCGCTGGTGCCCGCCCCAATCTCATACAGCTTGGCATCACGCAGGAATCTCCCCATGGGGTAGTCGTTGATGTATCCGTTCCCACCTACCAACAAAAAGACACCACAAGTCACATCTCTGACTTTGGGCAGCCGCGTGCTGTGTTTGGCTCTCAGTGGCTGTCACTCGGACTCTTCCTCAAAGGAGGAAAATGCTGCCAGTGACTGCACCTTACCAAGGCACTGAATCCCATCCAGAGCCACCTGGGTAGCACATTCTGCTGAGTAGAGAATCACTCCAGCACAGTCCTGATGGAGAGACAAAAGTCACAGAGAGTCAGGAAAAAGCAGCAACTGCCCTTTCTCCAAGCTCCGTGTTGCGCTGCCCTCTCCACCCCTCTGCAAACACCTGCCAACACTCTTCGACTGCTTCACCACAGAGGCACAGATTCACATCCCAGCATGGGAGAAGAAAAATACCACAGCACCTCCACCCTGCTCAGCCCAGGGTGGTGCTGGAAGGTACTCCCTGGACACCCAGTCTGCGTGGAAGTGAGCTCACCTTGGCGTTGAAGTGGCCTCGGTCGCAGGCCTTGGCCACGTTGTAGACGTACTGCCGACACGCCATGAGCCGGGTGTACATGTCTGCCATCTTGCCCTGCATGAGCTGCATGCCGCAGCAGAGGACAAGAGACATTTTGTGGGTATTAAAACTCTGCCAGATCAGAAAGGGAGGAAGACTGTGTTTCGCACGAGCACTGGGGATAGCAGCGCTGAGTAGGAAGCGGACAACTGAAAGGAGATGGATGGCAGGAGGAAGCCAAAGGACCTGCGGATTCATGAACTCCTCACAAATATCAAGGCCAGCAGAAACATCCCGTTCCCTGTCCTTCACCCACTAATCGTGGGTGGCCTTGGATAAACAGGCTCACAGGGATGCTGTCACCTTCTCCGCACGTTACTACACAGCCCCAGCGGAAGCTTCAGCCAGCTTTCCCCAGTTCTCCCATGACAGAGCAGCTTGTCCTCTCAGAATATTTTTCCTTTTTCTTTCTTTTTTTTTTAAATGAGAGAAAAACAGACATTATTTGTAATCACTTTTCTGTCTCACCTGGAAGTGGCCAATTTTCTGTCCAAATGCTTCTCGTACATGGAGGTATGGAAATGCATGATCAAGAACAGCTTGCATGAGCCTAGGAAAAGCACAGATATGCAGGAAGGGAAAAGGAGGATGAAGAAAACAGGGCAATTAACAGTGAAGCAATAATTAAATCTTGGAAGCATAATTTAACACAAAAAGATTCTCTGGCACCTAGAGAGGGAATGCTACTGCCTTCCTACAGCTATACTCAAACAGTACTAAAAATAAAATATAAAGGTCCTAGTTTTCTGTCTTATGCTCTACATCCTGCTTATTTGGGACACTTCATGTGATAAGCTCTTACCTTCTTAATTCAGGGGACTGAGCTGGAGGGTTGAAGAGCTCTCTGACAACTGTAGCTAGGACACTTTGTGCTGCCTTGCATCTCCAGAGAAGACCAACTCAAGGAGTACTAGCTAATACTATAAAAAAAAAAGGTGCAGATGAGAATAATAGTGAAAAATCCTTCTCCTGCTTTATGGAAGATAAGTCTTTCCATGTAATGGTTAGCACAGAGACACTACCTGGGGGAACAATGGGACAGTAAGGTAAAAAAAGTGCTACTAGGGAGCTTAAGGAACAGGTAAGAAGGACAATCCTTTAACTCAACCCAGTGGTCCTTCTGTGTGAAAGCTTGGATAATGTTTTAGACTATGCTACACTGCAGGGCAGGAGTTTTCAAGTTTTCCTTCTGAGACCATGTCCTCTACCCCTTGTCACTTGGATTATGTTCCATATAGATGCCCTCAAGCTGAGAAAAACAGCGTGAGTCACGGGGAGGAAAGGAGAACTAAAGGAAAAGGAGGGTACTGGGGGTGCCTACAGAATTATGACCACAACTGTGAGCAGCTACAACACAGGTGAGCAACTCAGCAGCTGCAGGACCTCGCTGCTCCTGCCTCCTCTGCTACTCATCTCCTTTGGCCCAACTGTGACCCAGCCATCTCCTTGCAGTTCTACTTGGTTCTCCATGCCTGCCCAGCAACTCAGTCCTCCATCCAAGAGGACCTTCCGAGAGGTACAACCCCAGTTTGAGACCCACCATGCTTAGGTGACCATGAGGGGTTCTTCTGGCCTTCAAAATCTAGGAAAGATGGAAGAACCCTTACCCCAGTGGCCCACCAGACAGCACAAGCCTCTCCAGGTCCAAGCCGCTCATCAGAACATAGACTCCTTTGCTCAGCTGCCCCAAGACATTTTTGGCTGCAATTAACAAAGGAAAGTGACTTATCTATGTGCAAAGCTCAATCCTCTACCCAGAGGACGTAGGCCCTCAGATATCTGCTCCTCTTCTCAAACTGTCAGTCACTTTTGCCATCCTTTGTGGCTTGAGACACGAGCATTCAGGATGAGCAAGACAGGTTCTGGGTTTTGACAAATATTCCTCCTCCTCCTGAAATACCTTCCACTCCAGACAGTCAAAGGACAGTAAAGGGTTAAAACTTACATTCAGAGCCGCTGCTATTCTATTGTCTTCTGAAGAAGATGCCCTCCAGAGATCCTCCTCCAGGTTTAACATTTGCATCAAGAAGAATAGGGAACTTAATAGCCTAGGAGGACAGGGTGAGAATCCTCTTCTCGAACCCATTAGCTTCTACCTACCTCAAACTGACAGTGACCAGAAGTTGTTGCCACGCAACATTTACTAATTGTGTGTTTGAAAAGAATGAATCCTAGTCGGATACACTCAAGTCACCTTTCTGGCCATTCCTATAACAGAGGCCAAAAGTTAGAGGCAACCCGCTGCAACTCACCACATATCACAGGTAGGGGTGATAAACCTTCCAAGATGGAAAACACACCAGCAGACATCCCCCTTGTTGTGAAGGGGGCTGAAGAGCACACGGTAGTAGTTACAAACACATACAAATATAAATATAAATACTTGTTTAAAAGACAAGTACTATTCCTGTGAAAAAGGAATGGGAAAATAGCCCTGCTTCAGGCTTCGATCACAAGCGATCTGAAGCTCAAGGGCTGCTGTATTTCCTGCTTATTGACGAATATGTTGATGGGTTCTATGGAGAAATACAGGCTCTGCGGGACTGTCGACGTGATGTGGGAGCTAGGAAGAGGAAGGAGGATGAAATCCTGTTCTTTGACAAAAAGCTTGTAGTGCTAGAGGACATTTTGATCAATAAGAGAAAGAGCCTGCAGATGTATGAAAAGGTACTAGACTGGTTCAGCCTCAGCTAGATTAGATGCTGTATTCATGGCTAGAGTGCAAAACACGCTAACTTTCAACACTACCCTCGTGCCCTTCTCTGAGTTATAACAGGATGGAAACCCCGTCAGCATGAGAACAGGCTCTTCTGTATGAGTGATTACCCAGGAGATGATCTGAAGACTCGGGCATTGGCCCTTCTGCTTTCAGGGTGGAAGAATCCAGTAAAGCTAAAAGTGTTAGACTTCAGCTGAAACTCTTCTGCACGCTGCAAAGCAGCTTTTGTTAGAACAGGGGAAGCAGAAGAGTTGGTCTGTAGATTTCACAGTTACGATTTTCAGAAACTCAGATATGGGATTCACCTCCTTTTGCTACATAGGGGCTTTGAGTTTTCCATCTACAAAAACAGCCATTAGCATTGCCCCCTTGTAAGGCGCATCCATCATCCTGCTGTTCTGACTAAGGGGGAATGTGATGCCCTTTCTCAGGCCTCAGTCTCAGGAGAATTCAAAAATATTATAGGCAAACCAGAAGCCTGCCTCTAGTGATTTTGGAGTCAGGGCTAATAGACTCTTCCGTATACCAGATGGGGAGCTCTAAAGACAACAAGATAGGCAAGAACAGCTCTCCTGTGCAGCTGCTAAAGAGCAGGTTGCTGTCTGGAAAAGCCTCTAGGTCAAGCTGAACATGCATGTAAGTGGTGATCCAGCCTGCCTGACCAGGAAGAGAGACCCACCACATGCACATGGCTGTTAACTTGAGCACAACTCACCTGGGATCTTGCAGTCTTCAAAGATTAATTCACAAGTATTAGACCCTCTCATGCCCAACTTATCAAGCTTCTGGGCTGTGCTGAAACCTGGCATTCCCTGAAGGGGGGGGAAAAAAAAAAAAAAAAAAAGACTTCAAACCTCTCCATTCTGAAAGGCTATATAAGATCATTACAGTCTTATAAAAACTTCCCTGCACATCAACACAGATGATGTACCAGAAAGGGAGTCAAAGGGAACTACCTGCCCCTGAAACAAAGTGTAAGGGCAAGTGGAAAGAAAGCAAATGAGCAGGGAAACATGCACAGCTTGGGGTACCACACTACCTAGGCAAGTGAGTCCATTTTCTAATGCACATTGGGGTACCATACTACCTAGGCAAGTGAGTCCATTTTCTAATGAACATGAAGAGTGATCTGGCCAGTTGCCAACACTGGCACGGCTCTGGGGTATGGATTACAAGCTTTGGCCAGCAACTGAACTGCCCTAGCTCCTAGGCTAGGTAAGGCCATCTCAAGGTTTTCACTACAATCAGTTTTTCCACATTTACAGTATCATTTCTTCTATGTATATCTTCAAATAACAGCTCCCTGTTATTTGTAAGAACACAAGAATAGGTAACTGGATAGCACAGCAGATCCACAAGGCCTCCAGTGTCCCTGACAACTTTTGGAAATAGCATTTTCTCTACATTTCTAGACCAAAAGATGAGTGCATATGTGCATAGATGCCAAAATCCCAAAGCTCCCAGCTCACAGTGCAATACGCTGCATCACTGGGGCAGGGAACTAATCTCTCAGGGGTTGTAAAAATTCAGTCAGGAGGTAGTCTGCCTTTGAGCAAGGGTGAAACAGCTCCAAAAGAGAGTAAAATAAAATAGAGAGGTCTGTTATACAGTGACTTAAACTTACCTTCTCCACAATGAATGCAGTTATACCTCGGGAGGCTGGAACAGCGTTAAGGTCAGTTTTAGCATAAACAATGAGCACATCTGCATCTGGTCCATTGGTGATCCAAAATTTGTTCCCGTTCAAAACAAAATAATCCCCTAGAAGCAGAGAGGCAGGCAAATCGTGAGCTCACAACACACCACCACCTATACTTTCACCCAAACTACTTCAGAGCAGGCTTCCAAGGATGCTCTTTAGGACTTCACAAATAGCATGCACAAAGTCCTTCCCAAGCTCAAGAAAACTCTTTTCCTTTCTGGAGCCCCCAAGATTGGGTTTAAGGAATGCCTGACAAACTAAGGCACCTGGCGCCAGTTCTACCATAGAACTACCTTCCACTTCCATAAGCGAGACCCCAAAAGTATGTCCACTTCAGTACATCCAACCACCCAGGCCATTGCTTCACTGTCTCACTGGGATTTTCCTGGGATACAGCACATGTTCCTGGGAATATGGGTTGAACATAACCAAGACTGAACAGCGTTCAGAGTATTGGGAGGGTTAATATAAGAGACATTATTTATGCTGGCCAAGAGAAACACTGGTGTGACCTATCAGGTAGCATAGGACATCGTTTACCTTTTTTATCTGCCTTCAGCCTCATGGAGACAACATCTGATCCAGAATTGGGCTCACTCATAGCTAATGCTCCAATGTGCTCCCCACTGATCAACTGGAAAGAAAGATATATGTAAAAAAGGGCAAGAAAACAGCACTATTGCATTTCCATTTCCTCTTCAGGCTGTCTTTTTCTGCACTGATTCTCACTATTGTTCAACTTAACCTGCAAGAGAGGACTACCCCTTGTTCTCAGAATGCTCCCACATGCTGCTGCGCTGAGGGAACAGAACCAAATCGCAGTGGGATGAGCTGGATGACTCAACTTGTGTCTCAGGGTTTTAAAGGCAGAGCTGTACTCATCCATCTCCAGGAAAGTGCCAAAAGAACCATGCAGGCAGCCATATGCCTCTCCCAGACTCCTTGTCCTGTACTTTACGACTGCCCATTTAAATAAACTGCAGTGGTTCGGCCCAAAAGGCCAATGAGGGGGATGAAAAAGAGATTGTAAAGTGCTTAGCAATGCACTCATAACCTGAGCTACCAACAGCCTAACACCCCACCTTCATGCTAGGAGAGCAGATGGGCACTCTCCTTCTGTGCCTGTTCACGCCAAGTTCTGGCTGTTGCTTCCTCTTCTCTGCTCCTTTCATCCTGCCCTTTTCTCCTTGCCCTTCCTTTATTTTTTTTTTTCTCTCTCTCTCCTCTCCCCTGTGTACTTTCTTCAATCTTTCCTCCTTCCGATCTCTTAAATACTGAACCTGGTTTCTCAAAGTAAGATACACGTACAACCAACTCCATCCACCAGGGGATTTTAATAAAAGCCTTGGTGTCACGCTGAAAACTAGTTAGCATCACTCTACAGAACAGCAAGTCTTTGGCTTACCATTAAGGATTCTCTTAAGAGCCAAGATGAGTAAAAACTAACACAGCTGCCTATCTCACATCAAGAGCTAGGGAATGGGAACAGTAAAATACACCTGAGGAACAGCTATGACACCCCAGGTTACATAGTGCCAGGCTGCACAAGAACACTTTGGGGAAGCACCAAACCCCTCTGAATGCCAGTTTTATTTTAATCCAATAACTTGGTTACTACTCTTATCCACCGGACCACATTGCATATAAGCGTTGACCCTGAAAAAAGCTGAGAGAGGACAAAAGTTCTGCATTCTGCACATACCTATGTAAATACAGATTAATAGGACAAAAAGCAATCATATTAATCTGGGGAAGGGCAAATTGGTCAGTATAATATTTCCTACAGGTTGTAGCATTGAGATCAGCTGTTTTTTAAAATGCTACATACTGTGAAAAACAAACTCATCCTTGCATGCAGCCGTACAGGAAAGAGACACAAATCTGCTGCCTTGCTGTGCTAGGAAGCTTCTCCAGCATCTTGTTCTGTTGCTACCTACTTGAAAACAAGCAAAACTCTCTCCTCTCTTTTTCAGAGAATCTTTTCATGCCACAGGAGATATGTGTGATAGATACAGTGATAATACTGACTCCTCTCACCTGAGTGCACGTAAGAACCTCACCTCCACAAGAGCTTTCCTACTAACATTAACAGGAAGACGGTGGCACTGAACCAGCAGCAGAAGCTTCATCCCAGCCCAGTTCAGCACATACAGCTGACAGGCAAACAAACCTGCTCTGAAACAAAAAGATGCAGTGCCAGACCAGATCTGCAATGGCAAACTGGGAAATCCAGGGAACTTTCTCATGCTTTTAGTCTCCTAAACCCCACAGTGCCGCAAAATTGATTATATTCTTCCTCACAGGCCACATGTTTCTTCATGCAGTTTCAAAAAAAAAAAAAAAAAAAACAATCTAATTTCACCTTCCCTTCCAGTCATGTACCTTGGGTAAGTACTGCTCTTTCTGTGCTTCGCTGCCATTTCGCACTAGCTGGTTAATGCAAAGGTTTGAGTGGGCACCGTAACTGAGTCCAACAGCTGCTGACGCACGAGAAACTTCCTCCATCACCAGCACGTGGTCCAGATACCCCATAGCAGAGCCACCATATTTTGCTATGAAAAACAAACAAAAAACTTCACATTAATCATGACGAAATAGTCAATTTGTACTAGTAGTCATCTGTAGCGGTCGAGTATTGGCAACCTGTAGCAGGTGAGGGGACAAAGGAGGAGCGGCAAGATTCATGAAGTCCAAGCATTTGTCATAATAAGTATCCCAAAACAAATCAGAAACCCTCCAGCTGCTCAAAATGTGGGACATTAGGGATTTCTCTACATCCACAAATGGTCATCTCTCAAAATGCTGCTCTCTTACACAATTCGGAATGGATAGGATGCCCCAAATAAACTGCTCTCATCTAACAGTGGCAGGAATGTGGAATTCAACATAGGATGAAACGAGACAGGGCAGCATAACCATCATAACTGGGAATCCTGTGAGACAGCCTGAGCTAAGTCTAAAATTGGCAATTGCTAAGACTAAAATAGGAGGGAGTATGAAGAGAGGAGGCAGGAAAAGAGAAGGCTGGGAAACGCTAATGGCCTGGATTGGACTAAGAACCCCTCTGAAATATATACATGCTATTTATCACCTAGCTGTCTATATATAAACACACACACGGAATTACATCCAGAAGTCAAAGCTTGGTTACACAGGCAAGTAGTAAGTGGTTTTAATGGTAAGAAAGGAACTAAAGCAGAAGGATGTGGACACTGCAAGCTAGTCAGAGAGGTCATCTGGGAGCACTTAGTTGTCATCAACCCGAATGCTTTACGGGTTCAGACTTTCAGTACTCATTTAGCCTCCCATCTGTATCCACAGGGCACTTTGTCTGAAATCTCCTCTCTCTATTCCAAACTAGAGAGTTTTTAGTAGGGTAGAAAGTGGTAACAGACTTACCAGGAGCTGTGATCCCCAAAACTCCCAGTTCCCCAAGTTTCCTCCAAAACGCCTAGGAGCAGAGAACAAGCCATCAGTCCAGAGCTGCAGTCAGGGCAGCAGGACACGAAGCCTCCCCAGCTAGCTCCCCAGACACAGCGAGAGCTCGGAGATAAACACACAGATTCCTCCCACAGCAGCAGCTCCATCCTCTGGACTCCCATCCCACAGGACTTAAGGACTCGTCACACTGCAGGGCAGTAGCCTGTTCACTTCAGTGAGATGATTCACAGGGCTAAATCTCATTTTGCAGGGACAGGTCGTTGACTGGGCAACAAACTAAGCCCATTAACTTAAAAAAAGAAATGTATCTCTTGCTAAAGAGCAATTAGGATCTCGTGATTCCAGTCATTTATGCAGGCCTTTACCTGCCACATCCTTTTCAAGGCGCCTGCACCTAGGGCTTCAGCAGTGCTGTGTAGGCCAATTAGCCTGTGATTGTCAGGCAGAGCAGATAACCTGAGTGATCCATGGCCAAATTCCTGGAAATACTGGGAAGAGTCATGATCCCTGGGTGATTTATGACTCTTCCAGTAAAACATAAGCAAGATAAATTAAAGCTGAGGCAACATTTTTGGAAAGATACAGAAATGAATGTTATAGTTAGGGGCAGGAAATGCAGCTCCTGAGGCAAGCATTGCTACTGCCTTGATGAGTTTTGGATTCCTTGTTTTTATTCCATTAATGTTTTCTTTATGCCTCTAAAGTTTGAAAAGCTGCTGATCATGTTCCCATGGGGTAGACTAGGATTCCTTCTCTGGACAGAGGGACAACCCAAAGCACAGACAGGCACTTCAAATGCACACAGGAAACACTTACCCGCATCTCTTTGAATTCATTCTCCTGATCAATTTGTTGGGCCTTCGGAGCCAAATGCTCCTGACAGAACTTTGTCATGGTCTGCCTTAGCTGGGGGGGTGGGGAAGAGGGAGAGAGAAATACAGACATTAAATCTCATCAACACATTGTCATTCTTTTCCCTGGAAAACTTCCAAAATTCCCTTGCCAGATTTCCTGGTTCCCAAACCCAGAAGCACAAGAGGACAATGAAATCAAGCTGTCACAAATCGGAAGATACCCATGACGCCTCTCTCAATTCACACCAGAAAGACGATCTTATTTAAAAGTAAAAATATATTTTAGTTTCCATGGCCACATGTCTTGGACCCAGAACTGCCAAGCAAGTTTCTTCTCTGAGACAGTTTTTTTTTTTTTTTTTGGTAATGCTTCCACAAAGCACAATGTCCACAAAGACAAGCTGACATCAGCAAAATCGTTGAGCACAGAACTACAAAAAAACACACCTTATAAGAATAATAAAAGCTTTTAATTTGTAATGATTTGGGGACTTGTAATCTGTAGGGGAGGGACTCAAAGAGGGACCCCAAACACTTCAAGCAGGGCTGTGACACTTAATTAATATGACATAAACTGTGGGTTACTTTCCTCCCTCACACACAAGCTTTTTTCACAGGAAGAGATGGACGCTATAGAAATATTTTCTCCTTTTATTCCTACCGAATATAGATTTACAGGGAAACATCATGTTTATTCAGGGCTGAGAGGGCTGAGTCACAAACACCACGAACATAAGACGGCTAAAGACTAATAAAGCATTCAGAACTAAGAGTGAACACATCTCACACCTCGGTACCCCTGCACTGTATCTAGGAGGTACCGGTCGGAGCAGCCCTAAGGAAACCCTTAACCGGCCAAGTCTACTTGGG
>VZSV01000328.1:366036-379888 GCA_013398735.1 Nothocercus julius | reverse complement strand
TCCGCCTTTCTGTCTTTCTTGTAAAGGAAGAAAAGTAGAATTCAAGAGTTGTCAGAAATGCAAATTTTTAAAAAGTTGCACGTTTATCTGGACTACCTTGACTGGAAACAAGCCACAAAAACAACACAGAGTGCCCCAGTCAGTGAAGAGACGAGGATCCTTATTCCTCCTAGGGCAAATCTTGCATCGAAAACCTCTGACTGTGCCAATAGGCATATCTCCTGGTGAAACAAATGGAAATTGTTACTGCAAATAACATTTGGGCTGGCTTTTCTGGCCTCTGTGAGCAGCAGGAGACAATATCAACTGAAAAAAAAAGTCTTGATGAGATTGCTTTAAAATATCTGAAGTGTTTTGTAGAGACCTGTGGAGCTGGACTTCGTGTAAAACAGTAGGGGAAAAAAATCTAAGCCTTTCTTTTTGTGAACACCTCTATTCCCTTGATCCCTAGATTTTTTTATATTTGTGTGTGTGTGTTTTTAAACACGACCTCTCTGTGTTTAAATATCTAGAGAGGCTCGTCTCTCTTTATTTCTCTCCTACATGGGTTTGACAAAAAAAGCAAAAACTCAACACCTTGTAGGAAAAATGACAACAGGTACTCAATAAATTCCACCGTACAACTGAGCATATGAAAGAGAACACTTGAAGGTCATCAGGGAGCTTGTACTGCATTAAGATTGATCTTATGTCCTCCACTTGCTAGTATTGGGTTTGCTGGTTCTGTGAAAACACAGCCATTCATTTGCACGTCTGAAAAACTAAGAAGGGGTCTCAGCTCTGGGAAAGATGGGAGGAACAATTTCATATTTACAGTTCAGGGGAAATTTTGAATTTCCCTGTTTCTGTTTCCTGCAGAATTTCAGCTGCTGTAGCCAGAATTTTGTGCGCTAGATCGTTTGATCCAAACATCAGGCATATCTGGTTGGCTGTTTGGTAACACGATGGGATCTTCACTCCCTAATCCAAACCGATTTTTCCACGAAGAGCTATTTTGCTGTGATGCTACTGGAGAGACATCAAATACAGTCTCCCTCAGCTCCAGCCGCAGGGTATCTCTCTTCCCGTTCATGTAACCTCTTTCTGCTTGACTGTATGAATCTGACAGCTCTAAGGCGTCTGGACAAGAACTGGCTGATTCAGCAAGTTTTAGGCCTTGCTCAAAATCACTAATTGATGTCTCACTGGAGATGTTGAGCATGTCAAAAGAGCTGCCAAGAGAACAAAGGCATCGGTGATTTTTGTAGATGTCAGCAGCAGGAAGATGACTGGGGTCTGAGGTATAATCCGACTGCTGCTGGGCAGTGTCACTAGAGCACTGTGATTTATTGAGCTGCCTGTCATCTATCACGCCAGCTGGTGGGATATGGTCCAGGACAGACCCATCCCAAGCTTTTGGACCATACTTTCGGCACTGACAATCCCTGCATAGTGTCTCCCTGTGAATTTCTGCTCCTGAACTGCTGTGCTTGTACGGGGAAGATGTTTGCAAGGCAGGACACTGACACAGGCCAACCTGCTGGTCCCCAAGAGTCTCCTGCAGATTTTGTCTTTCAAGAGAAGGGTGCATTCCTATTCTGGGGCATCTGTTGTCTTCAAGCTGGGTGTCTTCAGACAGCACCGATGGCCGGTTGGATAGCTTGCTTGTGGAAGTGCTGTTGTCAAAACTGTCGCTGAGCTTTCTGGACAAGGGTTGGAGCTCGTATTGCTCGTTTGCAGTGTTGGATTCCTGGACCTTACGCAGCCTGTTTTGCTTCTCACTTCCCCCACAGGCAAAGCTCCCGTTCGGCCCAGAGTCGTCAGAATAGTCTTTCATAGTGTGGGCACAAGGCCAAAGGATCTGCCCGCAGTTCTTCTCTGGACCAAAGAAGCAGCACAGCGACTGGAAGAAGAAGCTGGCAAACCCACAGCTGATACACTTGATCATCATTATGAATATTCCCAGCTTCCTGTATGCCAGGACAGTGGCTGGCAACATGATGACCCCTGCGGAGAACAGAGCGGAAGCTGCCATGGCTGTGGCACAGCTCATTTGCTTCAGGGAAAAGGCCACTCGGCTCAGGCGATCAGAATGGGGGCACAAGTGGTAGGAGATGCAGTAGTTCACGGTAAAGTCGACGGAGAGACCTACTGCGGCTGAAATGAAGAGAGATTCTGCTGCATTGAGCTGCCATTCCAAGAGGACCAAGAGGCCCACGGTCACCAGGACGGTGCCTGCGATAGCAGTGACAGAAAAAACGCTAAGGAGAACGTTCCAGGTGGTGAGCAGCAGCACTACAAAGGAAATGGCTATGGAGAGCCCCATGACCACTGTCGTTTCTGTGCTAAGACTGTGCTGAAGATTGTATAGCTCTAGCTTACTGGTAAACCACCCGTTCTGAAGCCCCATGGGGGCAGTTTTCATCTCCTCTGTCAACCAGAGGTTGATTTCCTCATAGAAGAGTTTGGCTTGGCTGTAATTGAAGGTATAGTGGTAAATAGTTTGAAACTGCAGCACTAAGGCAGCGAGATTCCCCTCTCCGTCAAACCTGAGACCCAGATCGTATGTTTCAGCTCCTTCCCTGCCTTGTTCCAGGAGCATCATTTTGATGCAGTGTAGGAAGACTTCGCTTCCATAAGGGAAAGAGAACTGGTTGCAACAAAGGTTGAAGTTGTGGTCTCGCTGGGAGCACTGGCGACTGTCCATCCACCTGAGAAACTCCTCCATGAAGCATACAGTAGATTTCTGTTCTGCGCTGGGGTAATAGAAAGTTTTGTTCTTCACTTTCTGGCAGAATTCGAGGAGCCACTTCTGGGCATCGGGATTTTGGATGCTAAAGGCAATATCTGTCACGAGGGTGCCGTTGCTTTTTGGATTGAAATGATCTCCGTTGTCCACAGGCAGAATGCCCCATACTATTGTGACAGGCATACGCTGTCCTTCTCCATGCTCTAGCCTCTCAAACATGAACTGGTGACAGTACTCAGAGTCATACCTCTCGAAAGGATGGCTCAGTCTGAACACCTGAACGGACGATGTCTCAAGCATAGGGAGTTTGAGCTTAGGGTTGGAACAGGAAATGTAGGCACCTCCTATTGCTAAGGCTGCAAACCAGCAGATCCAGATGTAACGAAATTTTATGACACCGCAAGGCAGGAGCTTCTCAAATAACAGCTTGGAGGTTTCACACAATGTGTTCTGGAGACCCCTGAGAATGTAACGGAGGGAGAGAAGAGCTCTCTTATGACCAGCCTTGTTCCAGTAGTCTTCGGGCTTGTAAATGCAGTTTGTTGTGATGTAGCGCTCGTACAGGACAGCGGAAGAAGGAAGCCAAGTCATCATGAACACCAGGTTCACCAGTACAGAGGTGCCCATGTAGATGGCAAAGCAGCGGATCGCTGTGATGTTGCTGATGTAGCTGGAATAGAAAGCAGCGCCGGTTGTGAAGCTGGATGCCAGCATTAGATATGCAAAATGGTGCATGGTTTGACTCACCCACTGAGGAAGGCCAGCAGAAGGGCTCTGGCTCTTGCTGAGGTTCCAGAGGTCAAAAAAGACAAAAGTATGATTGGCACAGATGCTGCTGAGGATCACAACTGCTGTCAGGTTTACGAAGGGGAAGTAGGTGAATCTGAAGGCCACCTTGTACAAGAAATAGGAGATCATCAAAGAACTGACAACAGCAAGCAGGACCATAAGTGTGATAAAGACAGAGCGCAAGTAAAAAGAAATGCTTAGAAAAATGGCAAATACCGCCAAGACTGGATACTTTGTATCCAGTAAAAGATAGTGCTGGAATAGTTTCTGTTTAAGGCCCAGGTCCATTCCAGTGATAGATGTATAATTGTCGAACAGATCCCAGGATTCAAGATTGTCTAGGTAGATTCCCATCATAGACGCACCTTTCCTCGTAGGCAAAAACAGCAGGCTGTACTTGAGAGATGGCACTTGGTACTCCATTGTCTGGGGACTAAGAAAGTCTCTGTCGACTAGGAAGTGAAGAAGCTGGTAAATAGCGTTGAATCGGGTACATTTTTCTGGGACTTTAGCACACTGCAAGTGTTTCTGTCTCACAGGCTCGGGACCTATGCAGGATGGAGTAAGGATGCCTTTGTGGTAGTCTGGAGCGCAGGAACGAAGGAGGGCCAGGGTATGGGAAATGTCTCCTTGGGTTATTTCCAAACAAGAAGACCTGTTGTACAGGACGGCAATGTAGTTCCCCAGGGACCAGCTTGGGCAGCATTCATTGGCCTCAGTGCGTTGACAGAGGTCTCTAAAATGAACATGTGAGCGTATCTGAAAAATAGCCAAGGAAGTATCACATTAGATCCTCTCTGTGCACTTCACCTTGCAGCCCTTCTAGTAATTCCTACGTCTTACAATGATATTCTGCCCTCCAGGTTTGCAAGCCATGGTTTCTGATCCTCCCAAATACTACAGCCATGGTTATACACTAGCCTTTTGCAAATGTTAAGCCCTGTCTATGTATATTTTATAATCTCAGATTTGAAAATTTGGATCCTTCTGCACTCTGTTGTTCTCCTCTTAGTAATTGCAGTAGCCTCCATTTCACATTTGTTCTCAGGCCGAGAACAGGCCTTCCTTTTCTCCCCCTCCTGACCTCTTGCATCCTTTCTTCTTCAACATGTTTTTTTCCCCAACCCCGGGGTTGTTCTTGGGGGACATCAGTTCCATGTGCAGTGATATGACCACCCTCCTACTGTCAAACATTAAATCCTTAACACCGCTCTACAGTAACTGTGTAGAGCTGTCCCAGAAGCTGCTTCATTGGGCAAGTGAGAGACCAGAGATATGGTCCAACCTTGCAGCTTTGGGAGGCTTTCCAGTGACTCCAGTTCCTGTTCTTCAGACACACTGCCCATGGCCTACTTGGCAGCCCTTACCACCCTTGATAAATCCATGGCAAGTCCCCGCACTTTGCAGCTGGTGCCCCATCCGCCTGCTCCACCCGGGGCTGTTCTAGCAACGCTGCTTGCCAGGATCTCAGAGCTGTTCTCATCACTCTTGCCGGTGCTGGGCGCATTGTAAACTTAACCACCTCCCCTCAGCGCATGGCAGACTCCTGCGGTACAGCCTTCTAGGGAGTCTGATCACTAATAGCATTAAACATCTTGTGGCAAACATAGTTAATCCAATTAAGCTTTCCCCTCACAAGACTTCCTTTGGCAGTCTCTGAGATGATAGCTCCATTTCAGTAATTGCATCCTGCTGCTCAAGATCCTCAGCCACGTCTGAGGGGCATCTCTGCCTTCTGGACCAAGCTTTTGCTCAGTGTCAGTTTGTTCTTATTTAACAACAGCTGCTACTTTTCAGCTGGATTTCAGTGACAGCTGAAGTCATTCTTTTATTGCTAGGTAGGTGTAAATGCTTACGAGTCTAGGCTGAAACCTATTCCGTAGTTTACATTATTTTGGGCTTGTTTCTCTTCAGCTAGAGATTAAAGATAACGACAGCCAGAAAACAGACAGCGTGTGTATATGTTCTTCCTGACATTACTAACCTTGTCTTGTTCAATTTGACACATGGACTGAATAGCTTGCAAGTTCCATAAGCTCCCAGCAGTTGTGGACATAAATACCAGCTGGGAATAGCTCTTTTCTGGGGAAAAAAGAAAAAAAGCAAAGAAATGTATTAGGTAATGCAGTTAAATCAGCCAAGCTGTTCGGACTAGTCCCTGAGCTGAAGAAAAGCAGGTCACAAAGCCAGTAGCTCATAGTGAGTGGTAGCATCTGCCTTGTGCGATCTGACCCCTGCTCCTCACCAATCTGTCAGCACGAGGAGAGCAGGAATGTTGACGTGTTCCAAATATGCTCTCCCTGCTCTGAACATCTTTTTAGTGTCAGTGTTGGCATCTGGTTCTGCACCCCGAGTTACAAAGTGAGGAACTGAATTTAATAAGCACTATGCTTTTTTTTTTTTTTTTTTAATTAAATGCAACTTTTTAGAGAAAAAAATAGTACCATAAAAACATAGAAATCAATATTATTAAAAATATATCATGGGGGTTCCCATTTTGTTTTGGAGGGCTGAGAACAGATTACATGAAAGGTGATTTTGTGGTCATGAAATTATACTATTTGCATTATTTTCTTGGAGCACTTTCAGACCATTTCCCTAGGTTTTAAAATAATTCAGCAGTTCTGCCTGCTGTTGGGCTACTGGATGTGTAATATTTAACAGCCCACCAAGATTTCACTCACTCGGAGGACCACAAAAGAAGCCATCTGCTCCGTAGATTGGTTCCACCATTCTCCGTGTCCTTGCTTCCTGTTCACCCGGAATAGCCTTCTGTCCTCTGCTAAGGGCCAGGTCATCATAGCTAGCAAGAAATCAGAATATTCAGTTAACTAGATGCATCATCCATCCTCATTGCAAGCAAACTTGCAATTCCCCAAAGCCGTTGCTGCTTTTGAGCATAGGATATATGGTCTGATTCACAAAAACATCTCTGGTCATTGAATCAGCTGACTTTTCCCATGAACTCCCCAACCCAAGTACCTGTTCTTCTCAGTATAGGGAGAAAGGGAAAAGGTCTTCTTGTAGCCTGTGTGGCTCTCTACGTTCTTCCACACCGTCAGTTTTCTGCCAATGTCAGTGTCTCGTGGCTCAAAACCCTGCAGCCAAGGAAAAAGGTTTTCTCACCAGCTTATATTTTATTTTAGCTTTGATTTCCTTAATCTTCCTCCTAGACACTGCATGGGATTATTACTGCATCTTGGAGAAAGGCACAAATTTCCAGGACTTTCTCCTGGAAAAAGTTGCACTGCAACCCAGAGCTAACAGAAAAGTATTTCTGCT
The DNA here is from genome assembly GCA_013398735.1 of Nothocercus julius. Lineage (NCBI taxonomy): Eukaryota > Metazoa > Chordata > Aves > Tinamiformes > Tinamidae > Nothocercus > Nothocercus julius. The sequence goes on along the minus strand of VZSV01000328.1, from coordinate 373,089 downwards.
CTGTTTAGTGGAGGATGGCTTCATTTCTCTCTCCTTGCTCTTATAAGACTCCTCTTCTTTAAAATAATCACTTACGGAAGTGAGAGAGAAATATTACGGAAAATTGCCATCCTCTCTAGCGGCTTTTATGGCCTCTTTGCTGTACTGTTCTGCCTTGCTGCCTCTATCAGTGGAGGAGCAAGGAAGCATATGCTAGTTTTACAGGAGAGAAAGCCAACATCATTGACCGGCCCATGGCTTTTCCGTATGTTCATTCCGACACGATCTCCAGGGGGACTCACCATGAGGGGTTCTGAGAAATCTGGCAGCTCCCCAACGAGCAGGCCAGCTAACGTACACACCACAGCTGCCACTGAGCACAGCGCCAGGACAGCGACGGGCCACTCGGCGATCATCTGGGAGTAACTGCAGGCGACAGGAGAAGGAAAAAAGAAAATGCCACCAGGAGGGCACTTCTGCTGTTAGCACAAAACCTGCCGTTGAACCAACAGAGCCTTAGAGAAAGCAAGTGAAATAATTAGGGCTTTTTGGTTTGGGCATTTATTTATTGCAAAGCTTTGAGGCTTTAGCACAGCTATTAGTGAACATATCCTACCTCCGACTGGATGTTTGCAGGCAATTCTAATTCACTTGGGTAATTACGTTTTGCCTGCCTATATTTTCCTGCTTTTTCAATCAGAAATAATGAAACCCAGACTGCTGCATCCTAAAGGCAAAAGAGGAAGCTTTAAATATTTAACTTAAAATTTTCTGTGTAAAAAGAGCTTCTTCCTTTTTTTTTTTTTTTTCTTTTTTATATTCTTATTTTCCACTGTACAATCAAACCTAGCTGATTTTTGCCTTGTGGACCCTGAGGAATCTATGGTCCTGTCCAAAGGATCCCCTAAAGAAAATTGAGTAAAGAAAATATCTCATCATTGCTCTGAATTTTCTTGTGGTATAGGAGTCTGCCGTACTGCTGGGAAACATGTAGGCTTTGGCAAAGCAGAGAAAGGGTGGAAATCACGGATTTAACTTGTAACACTGTCAGCAGCATTCACACAGGATAAGCAGCTTCTGCATCTGCTGGGTGACGGGTCTTGCTCTGTTCTCAGCCTCAAAAGCAAATGCCAAACTTACAAAAAGAGCATCTGCAAATGGCTCGCCCAGCAGACAACAGTACCACTTCCTCAAAAACGTCCTTTAGAGACAAGCTACTGGAATAGGTTCCTGCTCTGGGTGGGTTGCTAAATATTTCTGATGTTGTGGAGGATAAGAAATGCCGCATTCAAAAATAGTTGAGAAATATTTGAGCTTCGTGGGGGAAGTGTAATATTTCTGAACCTTAGACAGAGCAGCTATGCCAGGGCTTATCAGTCTTGGGATCCAATGTTCCCATTTGCCTAATCTTTTGCTTCTTACTCCAGGCTTCACTGAGTCAAATAATGCAGCATTTCTTCATAATTAAAAATAATCATAAGCCCTTCAAATGGCTTTCTACATGACGTTAGATCAGGCTTTTTTTTTTTTTTTTTCTTTTTTTTCTTTTTTTAATTTAGGGCTTGTTTATCAAATTTCTTTTCCTAGATTCAACCCTCACTATGAAAATATATATAAAAAAAATACAAAACAGCAACAACAACAAAAAGCCCTTTACATATTAGATTGCTTAATATCTGGAGACAGTTTCTGGTAATACTATGTCTAACTTATCAAGAAAGGAAAAAAAGAGCAAACTGCAATATCTAGTGGTGAAAAATGCTTAGCCAAACCTCCTAGAAAAAAATAGCTTGCAAACATCAGTTTTTAAATGAAAGTTGAAAGCAATGAGTGTATTTTAATTTTGAGAAATGTATTGAAAGCAGTCTTTTGGAAAGGCAAACTTTTTACTACTATCCATGTTTTTTGAAGGAGGTAAAAACAATTACATCATTTTTCAATTTAGACATTTCAGCTGAACCCATTATTTAGAAATTCTGCTACACACCCAAATGCAAAATCCATGTTCTTTAGGAAGGAGCAATTTCCCTGTTGCCTGTTTCTATTTTCCGAGAGTTTTCTAAACATTGTGAAGACACTCAATAAAGATGAACATTTCTATAAAATAACTGCACTGAAAACTATTGCATCCACATTTATTTCTGAGAACCAGGTAATCTTTATATTTTAATAACCTAATTTACCATGTTTATACAATGGGAGGGTATTAAATCTGATCTTCATTCTGGTAGTATGTCTTTGCGTGTTCGCCTTCATTTGGCTGAAATTTAAAAACAGAAGACTGGTGACAAAGGAAACAGTTATCCTATTTGTCTTTTCTATATAAAAAAAGCGTTTTTTTCCTCAAAAATGACTAGCATAGTTTTTTCCAGCATCAGTCAGGATTGTATTTTTTGCCTCTTGCAGAAAGCTGGAATTGAGTTTCCTTGGCCTAACCTCCCCGGAATATTTTACATCTCTCATTCACAGCTTTCACCAGAAAAGATTTTTATAGATCTATGAGCAGCTAGGAAGCATCACCTTGAAATTAAGGTCTCTTCTGCTGTGTCCAGTGAGGTAATGAAGGCTGCACTGCTGTTGCTACCCTCAGCCAAGCAACTGAAGCTCCAGCTGAGTCTAGTAATGTAATCACAGCACTCCATTCATCATCCTTTCGTTTCCTGGCTCGCTACCCCCAATTTCTCCACAATGTTGAATCAAACCTGCTAGTTGTTTTCCAAAAGAGAAAGAACTGAGGCACAGAAGAGTGAAATTGCTTGACTAAGGTAGCACGTGGAGGTAGCCCTAGAAGTACCTTCCAGGCATCCTCATTTCCTATCTGGTGGGCCGAGTAAGATAAAAAATATCCTGGTATGGACTCGAGCCAGGCGCCTGCTGGGATCAGCTATCCAGGCAGCGTTGCTATTCATTAAAGCTGGTTAATTGACCTTGCAAGCCCAATTTTTTCAAGCAAACAGGAAGGCCTGAGTGGGGAGCTCTGACCTTGCCTCTGATGCTGGGCCTGGTTGCGAGGCCACCATCCATAATACGCTACATTTCCTCATAGCAGCAGAGCAACGGTCATAGGGTAGAAGGCCAGGAAGCTTGGGATATTAAACATACCTTTTTGGCATCCTGAAAGCTTTGTCATGTCTGCAGGCAGAAAAAAAAAAAAAGAAAGAAAGAAAGATGTGCTCATTTATTATGTTTCTATGAAGCAAAGTGCCGAGCTGTTAACGAGCAAGTTAACCCTTTCAGGATCTGCAAAACACCAAACTGAGTGGTTGCTGCGAGTGGAGCTGCCACCGTCTGGCACCGTGTGGACCTGGCTGTCTGATGAGTAATACGGACTCCTCCTCTCCCACTGGCCTTTTAACTGAATGTGGTGCCAAGGGGATGTAGTCACTCCTGATTTTTGCCCCTCTAGGAAACCCTGGGGAATGAAACAGGCATAATATAATTCCACAGAAATCATACTGTAACTCAATATTCATAAAGCCCTATCCATTTTAAGTGCTTTCCAGGTGATTTTCTACGTGTTTCATGACAAGAACATAATTCTTCTACCTGTATTTCTCAAGCTGAATTAATGATGTCTATAGGTAATTCTTACTTCCTAAGCTCAGCAAGAGCTTTCCAAAACTCTGAAGCTCTTTTGTTTCCTGGGTTCTTCCAAAGGCAACACTCGTCAGCCAAGAGGAGCAGAAGGCCAATGGAGCTGTTCAAAACGGCTGGGAGAGGCACTCTTGGTGTCACGTGTCATCTGGCACTAAATCAAACTGCATTTTCCCCATCATGCTAGTGCTCCCGAGACTTGGAAGAGAGGAGAGCAAAGAAAAACTCTCCTTGAATTATTAAAGGGAGGTTTCACTGTGGTAGCGCATGGGCCACCTCCATGCTAGTTCTTCTCTGCTCAAGCAGATTTGCTCCGATTCAAAAACACATTTGGTCATGATTATGATACTGCTTTGCTGTGATTATGATACTGCTTTGCTGTCTGCCAGGGCTGCACATCCTGCCAGGGATTTGCAATCCAGCTGTTTGCTGCCTAAATAACCTGTTGCAGAGCAGGTAGTTGACCATGTTGTCAATGGTGACGATGAGCTAAAAAGGATCCAGACTCCAGTCTCCTGGCTGCAATTGCTCTCCACTGCAAACAGAAGTCTATTAAATCCTCTGCTAATGATTAGAAAATGAGACCATAATGTAACCCGGCACTGCTGTGTAAAGGCAGGGAATTCAATGCTGCCTCTTATTGGACTTTACTTGGTGCCTTCTGCTGTGCTAGCAAAGAAATCATGGTCTTTATTGCCAACAGTGAACTCCAGAGGGCACAAGACACCAGGATGGATGAGGCTGGAAGGGGCAGAGGAGGCATTTCGGCCTCCTGCAGATGTTACAGGGCTACCTGAGGCCCAGGATGGCCATGGTTGCACCTCGCATGGTTTCATGGTCTCAGTGCTGCCTGAGAAGATGGGCATGGTTGCAGCCGGATGACCTGAGAGCAGCTGAGTGAGCCGGGCTTTCTCTTTTCTCTTCCCAAAGAGACTAGAGCTCTTTGGGTTGGCTGCTCGCCAAGCTACGGAGGCAAACCCCTGTTTCATGCATACTTCCTCGGACCCTCTCACCCCACAGCGAAGCCTGGAAGAGGCTCTCCACAAGCCTCTGAGATGCTCTCCGGGTGCCCCTTACCTCACCGTTACAACGTGATGCTGCACCGGCCGGGAGGGTCGCTGGCCAGGGGACCACTGTTTCCAGGGGGTTTCCGAGACCTCGTGGTGGGAAGCCGGCATGGTATCGTCGCTGGAGTGGTGGGAACAGAGCACGGGCCTCTCTCCATGCCCTGGGAGCGGGGGCAGCCCACAGCTGCCTTCGGGCTCCTGCTGGCTGCAGGGGAAATACGCGTGCGGCTGCTGCGAGTCCTGGGAGCTGGATGGCACCTGCCCGTTAGACTGCGTGGAAACGGGTCCCAGTGTGTGGCTGGAGGAAGGCAAGTGTTCCCCCCCCAGCCGGGGGGAGGCGGGAATGGGGCAGTGATGGACGGAGCAGATCCTTTCCCAGGACGTTCCGCTGTAGCTGAGCTCAGCATTCCCAATCTCCGGCATGGCAAGACAGGTCTGGCAAGGTCCTGCATTTCGCTTTTCTCTGCGGGAGAAAACAAAGGGGACATTGAAGCCCTTCTCTAATAAAACAGTGGAGCAGTGGAAAGGCTCTGCAGAGGGGTTTCACCTTGCAGACAAATCAGATGAGCATCCAGTGTCACACAAGCCGTGAAACCTCTCTCAGCGTTTCCTGTATCAATAGCCAGTCGCAGGGCTGACCTGGCCTATGCTTTTACAGAGACATCCTGGACCAAGTCAGAGACTCTAAGTGCTGGAGGATCTATCACATCTTCACGCTTGTTGATCCAAAATATTGTGAAAAGCAGAGTAACATCCCCTTGAAGATCGAGCACCTCATGAAAAACCCAAAAATGTCATTGTTCAGAGCACGTGCCATGGGGCCTGTAGCTGCCTGATGTGCCTGCCCCAGTGTCTACCACCTAGGAATAGGTATGAGGAATGATGCGGGTCACCTAGAATCACAAAGTAGCTGAAGTCTTCAAAGAATTATGAGTGCTGGAGTGAGACAAAACTGAGATGAACTTTAGCCTGAGATGATTGGTGGTTTGCAAAAGAAGGAATGTTTGAAAAGCGGATGTTTTCTAAAATTTGCGGGATTCATCTCTTATCTTTCTGAGACAGCCAGAGGAAAAGGCAGAATTTTAGCAATTGCAATTCTAGCAATTACGATTTTAGCAATTACTGTTTTAGCAATTACAATTCACAAACCATCAGACAAAGCTAAGGCCACCCAGAAGGCGCCTTTGGCATGGTCAGACCCCAGCAAATGCTTTCGCTCTGCATGGTGACTTCTACCCCCACCATGGGCTATTGAAGACGAGTCAGAAGTGGCAGTGGTTGTCCCCAGAGCACAGAAACTTTTTCTAAGAGAAGAATTTATAGCCTCTGGCAGGATTTAATCCACGATCCTGTGAATTAATCTGCCCACAATTTCACCTGTCAAACAGGAGCAGTAATTTCATATATGATGGAGATCCTCCCCAGAGGCCCATTGCTTTCAGTGCACCTCTTCAAGAGACCTTAACTTGGTCCAGATTGATAATAAAGCTCTCATTTTAGCCTTGGATATTAAAAAGATTCACCAATAGCTCTATGGAAACACAGTTCAGGTATCATCCGATTCTATTTTTAATTTTTAAACTGGGAGGCAACTGCAATGCAGTTAAAGACATGGGCCATGAGGCTGGCTAAGGCGCATGTGTTTTCCAGACGCGTAAAGTGGATGTAAGCAAATCCAAGATTGCACTGGTGCAGGCACCCAAAAACCAGCAGGAAGAGCTGTGCAGGATGTGCATCTCACTGCAATACGCTTGGCAGGTTGCTCCCCACAGTATCGGCGCTCCGAAATAGGAATTCCTAAAATAAACGTCAGCTAATTGGATGCAGTGAGAGGGAGCGCTGTTTTCCAAGGCAGGAGCAAATTGTGGCAACCACATCCCATTCAACTGCAGAATTTGTCAAAAGAAATAATATAAAACACGTCACACAAGCTCCTTATTGTCCAGATTGCCCAGATGTTCAAGCAAGGGATTTATGATATATAGCTCTGTATTAGGATTTACCATTGGCATGTATAAATGAGGCTATAAATCAAAAGGCAGCAAAACTGTTTATGAGACAGATTTTAAAGTCTTGCCAGGCCTTGTTAGAGCCTCATTCGAGTCATCCGTGCATGGGGAGACGCAGGATTCCTTAGCACTGCAGAAGGCAGGTGCAGGGCAGATGGATGCAGGAAAGATTATGTTCTTTGGCAGCCTACATATAAAACGGCATATTTAAGTAGTAATTACTCATCTACACTAATTACAGAATCAACCCAACTGGGGCATATCAACCCCCAAAGGCTCCGGAGAGCTGCAGCAGCAGAGTTCGCTTGGGAGAGCCCTGCCTGCAGAGTACCGGTTTCCTGGATTTAAAGCTTATTTCATCTCACTAAATTTCTTCCAGATTTTCAGTGACTGAAGCCTATTTT
>VZSV01000328.1:351491-363292 GCA_013398735.1 Nothocercus julius | reverse complement strand
TGGGCCGCGCTCCTCTACCCGCCCAGCCCCCGCAAGAGGGGCTCGGGGAAGCCGGCGGGGGGCCGGCGCCCGTCGGAGGCTCCCCGCTCCCACGGGGCTGCGCCTGCTATTGCTCCCCGGGGGCGTTTCCAAAGGGTGCCCCTTCGCCCTTGTGCTTTTGCCAGCTTTGAATAAGTGGAAGTATGGTCGGAAACAGATGGGGGGGTTGAAATAACCCAGCTGGAGTCACGGGAGGAACTTGTCGTGCTGCGTGCACGGAGGTCAGGCCTCTTCCCTTCTCTGCAGGACCCTGCTAACATTCACTGAAGCCGCCACGTTGTGCTGGGCTGCTGGGTAACCACGCACGTCGCCAGGGTCTAACCACACATATCCCCATGGTCTAACCATGCATATCCCCATGGTGTAACCCCACACATTCCCATGTCTAACCATGCACGTCCCCATGGTCGCAGGGAGGAGGCCGTCCCAGGGAGCTCCCAGGCAGCTGCTCCTGGCACAGCCTCTCCCCTGCCAATGGCTGTGACTTTACTCAGGGAAAGGGCCTGGGCCTTTCCTGTCACCTTGCCTCTGGCCATGAGGGTGGCAGTGACCTTCTCCCTTCTCATGACCTTGCACAGAAACGTGGTGATGTCTACGACCTTCTCCTTTCCCATGGGCTTGCACGTGGCCCTCCCTGGGGCTGCAACCATCTCCTTCACTGGACGGTGTGATGCTTTTCACCTCCCCTGCTGTGGAAAAGCCAAAGCAAAAAAAGGAGGGTATCAGACCAGAGAGTATCCTATAACTCCCACTAATCCCCTGGCGGCTTAGGATAAGCTTTTCCTGCCTTAGTGACTTAAATGACTGAGACAATTTGAAGAACAAGAAGCTTTCCCTAATGCTGCTGGGGGAGAAGACTCTCTCCCACCACAGGCTGATGCCTTTCCAAGCCCAGCAGTGAGGAGTTCTGGAGAATGAGCTGTGGTCGGTGACGGTACCCCTTGGCCATGCAATGGGCCCCTCTTGGGTGCTGCCCACAGCCCGGGCACGTGCCTGTCTGGTAGGGTCAGCTACGCTCCAAGTAGCAGCTATGAAGCAGCTTATACTACCTGAGCCAGTGGGAAAGGCTGAAAGGGTGAATCTGCTGCAAAGCGCCATTAGGATTAAGGTGGTGACAGTGAGGCAAGATGTGATTTCCTTTTCTTTCTTCCTCATGCTAAATAATAATGCTTACAGCAGTAATGATAATAATAATAAAGTGGTGGGAGTTGAAAGAATGATGGGCACAGGCTCCGCTGCAGACACCCGCTTGCTTCTGACAGACAGGCACATCCTACCGCTCTGGGGCTGACGCAGCCTGCTGTGCGCGCGCCGTGTCTGCGAAGCAGAGGTGACAGCACTTCCTCCCCCGACTTCACAGTTTTCTGGGTGACCTGCAGGGTATTTGACACGTGGATTTCATTTTCTTTCCTTCTTTTTTTTTTTTTTTCTTTTTGGAGCTCATGCATGGCTCATAGCTGCTGGTAATGGTTGCACAAGGCTCTTCTGGTCCCCACTGGTCCCTCTTGGAGCTGTTTTTACACGGCCAGGGTTGGAGGAGTTGTTTGCGTCGTATGTTGGCTTTCTGCTCTTCTCTGGCAGAAGAAGAAGAGAGTTGGCTCTTAGCCCTGGCAACCAACCGAGGCCAAGTCCGAAGCCTGCTAGCGCAGCCCAATGGCATCCGGCCGGTACCCGCTGTCCCTCCAGCACCAGGAAAAGGGAGGGAGGGTAAGGGAGACGGATGATGAGAGAGGTGACAAGAAATACTAGAAGAGAAGGGGAAAAGAGTGAAAAGGAGGCAGGGAGGGGACATCTCCAGGGCAGAAAGTTAGTCCTTTTGACACTGCTCTGTGTTTGTGGCAAAGGAAGACAGTCACCTCCACCGCTGAACCTGCGAAAGATGAAAATAAAGCATTTTGCATTCAAACTCCTTTTTTTTTTTTTTTTTTTTGGAATCATATCTGTTTTGCATAGCTTATTGCTTTTTCTAAGCCCCTTTGCTCACCATCCACTCACAGCACTTTCACAAATAAAAAGCAAAGTGTTGTCCTCCCTGCTCCCCTCCATCTCAAGAGGTGTCCAAGTTAGAAGTTCACACTCCTTTTTGTTTGCTAGGTGTGCAAATTTCCCCAAACTTTGGAGCCTCCTCCCCAGGTCAGTACCAAGGCTCCCTTTGACTTCATGTGCCCAAGACAAAGCTTCAAACACTTGTGGACCCTTAGATCTCTCAACATTTCCCAATACATTTGATTTCCTTTGCTGCCTCACAGTCACCGTTGAGCATGACTTAGCATTTGGGCTTGAGTGACTTCAGTTCATCGCCACTGAAGCTGTCACTAGACATCCCCTCTTATGTTCTACCCGCCCTGCTTTTGCTCCCACTCCTCTCTGGACAGTCAGGAGAGGAGAAGAGGCAGGGACACATCTGAACAGACCATCTGTGCTATCAGGAGATATGACCAAGCATGTCCTAGTAGCTCATCTTTGACACTTACACAGTGGCAGCGTTGCCTTTGGGGGCAATTCTAGGTCCAGATATGGTGTTATAGTTCCCTGGGCCGTGCTGAGCCTCCAGCATCCCTGTTACTGCCTTGCGAATATATTCTTTTAATATGGGACCATCTCTTTTACAGAGGTGAGCCTACTGCCTGCCTTTCTGAGCCTTGGATGTTGGCTTTGCTCCCCCAGAGCTTTGCTTCTGGGTTTGGCGAAGCACAGTCCAGGCTATTTGGTGGTCCTGAACTATTTAACAGTGCAGAGGCTCACACACAAAAATATCACCAAGCTGTGAAGGAGAACACTTGCTTAGACTTTAAAAAGGGAGAGAAACGTGAGGATCATTTTGCCCCAGTGTCTCACAAGCTGCTGTATTTCCATCAGTCACGGAGAGGGAACCTGCAGCAAAGAGGCACTCATGGCGTGTACCCAATCCACCTAGAGCCCTGTAGCTCCAAAAGGGTCTTTTGGTTGGATTTGGTGGATTCCCCCAAGCACCTGGGCCAGGAAGCTGAGATGCCAATGTTACCTGAACACTGCTACAGCTTCTCGCTAGGGCAGATCCACAGAGTTTGCCTTCCCTCATTTTACTGACCCACAACACACAGCACCAGTGTGTACATGGCATGCGGAGAGATGTTTCACCACCAGCCAGCATAGCCACGTTACACAGCAAAGGTCCCAAACCAGCCCCTGCCATTCTGGCCAGACTCTCCCGTTCTGCTGCCTCCCTGTTCTGCTGTGAGTGTCTGGCTTTGTGGGCAGCAAGTGCCAGCGCAGAGGATGAAACATCGGGTCCTGCAGGCCTTCTGGCAAGGCACGCACACAGGCTGCTCCAAATACAACTACGTGTGTACCATGGCCTCCCCATCCAAAGAGGAGGCTGGCAGGGAGCAGGAGCTCCTTCCAAACCTTTGCCCAAACCTGCTGCTTGGGTTCTCACATGCGCCTGTAGATAGTGCTGGGAATGAGCAATAGCAGTCCTGGGAGCCTGGAGCCCCTTTTCCCGAAATCCACTTGGCTCTTGCCCCTATATGAGCATGCACCATCAACTAGAAGATGTGACCTCTCCATGCTTGACCAGTTTGAGACTGGTAGAACCAATTTCAGTGGCCTCATAGGAGAAGCACGTACCCCAAAAGATCGCATCTCCTTAAGGAATAAAATCCAAGAAGGAACAAGACAGATGGGTAAGTAGAGCTCCCAAATTGGTTTGGGGCCGTAGGTGACACCCATGAGCCCATTTCTTCAAGCTGAGACCACCACTTTGCCCACCAAATGTCCACTCAGAGAAAGAACTGATTTCCTCCTCAGTGCAGCGCCTGGCTAACTGCTACAGGTGGCCCAGCAGGACGGAGGCAGGGTGCTCTGGATCAGTCCCTTTGGATGGGGATGCATCCCTGATGCCCAGAGCCTCAGGAAAGCTGATGCCAAAGCTTCACTTTGCAGCAGTGTGCCGATTTCCAAGCAATGCACAATGTCTTTCAGATTTGCAGCCAGCTGTATTTGAACTCTGGGCCCGTCGCTACTCACTGTAGCCATAAAATTACCTGTTTTTTCTCCTCTCAAAGCCAGTGGCAGTGTGCTTCCAAATGTCTTCCACGTGGGGAGGTTTCCACACTCACAGCAGCAGCAATTTGGGCTCTTCTGCCTCGTAAACCTAATTTTCTGCTCATTGCATGAATTTGCTTCGGTAGTCAGAGCACAAACCCATGGAGGTGCTATCACTGTGTTAGCAGACCAACCCCCATTCGCCTTCACTGTGCAGAGATGATTTTACCACAGCAACACAGGTGAACGTAGCTACCTGCCTTCCACCACACCAGGAGGGTTTAATTTAGATGTAGAAAGGCGCCTCAGATGCAGCCTGAATGCCAAGACCTGAGTCAGACCCATTTATCCAAAGAGCCACTCACATCTACTCAGAGGCTCGTGCCAAAACTGTCAAAGCTTTGTGCCTCGAGAAATGAGCCTAGATATGTATTTGCTCTCCTGCATGGCACAGGTCCGATTTGCAGAGCGCTGGCAGCACAGCGTGAGCAATGCACTGGGCCCAGAAGGATGTGCTTATCTGCAGATCTTCGCTGGACACCACCGTGCACCAGCTGACAATTCCATCTACATGGAGTCAGATCAACTTTCCTATCTGTGGGTCAGGATCCTACCCAGGGGCTGTGACTGATAAGTTTGGGGTGAGAAGAAGGAGGGGGAAAGCCAGACCAAGGGCAAACTCAGCCCTGATCTACTAGCTGTGCTATCTAGTCATGCAACCTCTGCGTGACGTGAGTGTGGGAGCTTGTACCCTGTGTCCCTGGGGACAGCTGAAGGGAGTGACGGGCAGGGAGGGTGGCCAGTGCAATACAGTATTGCTTTGCATCCCCTTTTGCCTAACAGCATCCAGGGACTTGGATGGATTTACCCCATCAACCCTGCAGCTCATCCCTGCTCTCTGACCCAATGCCAGGAGAAGAAGGAAGAGGTGAGGAACAGTCCCACATCATGACACGTCCTTGCACCCAGCGGCTGCCTTGTTCCTGCCCTGGGCTCCGGCAGCGTTGTAGTTGTCTCTCTTGCAGGCCAGGGGACAGAAGCCACCACAAAAGTGCTGCTGTTGGGTGAGTCTACCTTGCAGCAATGACAGCTCCTGGGCACAGTGCAATCCAAAGCAAGGAAGAGGTGCAATTATTCTGCAGTGAGTTTAAAAAGCCAGGAGGCTCCTAAAGACAGAACTCAGGGAAAAAGTAAAACTGGCTGTAGAAATATTGTACCCTTTTCTGCAGAGCCTCGTGCTGGGCCTGCAGCCACATTTGTCCATATGTTCACACCATTTCCTGGCATGACTGACAGTGAGCCAGTTCCCTCAGAGCATCCTGAGACATCCAAGAGTTCTTCATCCTGTTGGGAGGGGCAGGAAATATGCTCCTTGTCAGGGTCTGGGGGACAAATTCTCAGCCTGGGTAAGGTCAGAGAAAAAGCTGGGATATGTCAATGTATTTTGATTAACGGTGTCTATCCCAGAACCTTCTTTTTTAGCACAGGAAATACTCGAAATTCATGTCTACCTTTTAGTGGTCCAGGGAATCCTGCGCTCAGCCTCGGAGCATGGTCCTGCCATACTCGGCCGTGTTCTTCATGCCAACCAACGTTTCTTCTGTTCTTCTTCAACCAGTGCTTCAAATCCAGTCATCTCCTTGCCAAGGTCCTGCCATTCATGTCAGACCCACATCCACAGCCTGTTCCTCCCATACCTCATAAAAGTCTAGCACTGGAATGACAGAGTCTCCGCGGTATCAGCGGTTTCTCCATGCTCGTGGAGGCAGATCTGGCCTTCATCTGTCCATCATCATGGTTTGAATGGGTGAAACTCCCTCTTTTTAAACCCTGAGAATAAATAAAGGTGTGAGAATAAATAAAGCTGCTTTGATCTCTTGTTGGCTCTTTTTAAACATACCTGAAGGCTCGTGTAAGTATTTTAAAAGGACAATTTGAAAGACAGTATTATCAAACAACCAAAAGGCCATATTTTTTTTTTGAAAATATAGAGCATGGACAGCTACAAGATTTCAAAATATTTATTTTTTGAAGCAGAAGATTTGCTGACACAGAGTTTGTCACATGAAAAAATGTCCATTTTCATGAACTGACTCCCAATTAAAATAAAAGAAAACAAAAACAGTTCCCTGAAGTATTGTTAGATAAAGGTAGACACCACCCTGGAGACTTGAGCCCCGTGTTTTGCATGCAGCCTCTCCTGTCAGCAGACAGGAGCGTTTAAAATATTTCCCTATAGCTGCCTTTGAAGCGAGGAGCACCGCGCTCCCGGGGGCACTCAGCCTCCGCGTCTCCCTCCCGACCTTGAGGGAGAAAGCAGCAGCACCCAGGTTTGTTCTTATTTTTTATTTTTTAATTAAAAAGCATGTTTCAGAAACGCTGACAATGTTTCAGCTGATACTTCCAGAAAGAGGGACTTCAAGACTTTTTCAATGGCAGCAGGTCAAAGTCAGGGTGTTAGCTGAAGTCTCCAGCCCTAACACTGAGTAGGGACACAAAAGGTCCTCATCTCAGAAGGAACCTGATCCAAGTGAAGTCTTCAGAAAACCCCGGAAGGCTCTTTCTCGAGTATTTGTCTTCCTGAGAATTGAGCATGGACATGGGAATTTGTAGACAGAGTGGCCTGGGTGAGTAGGAATGGAGGAGCTTATCCACATTTTCAAGAGTTTTCTGCCACTCAGCCAGTCAGGAGTAGTGCAGCAAGTGCCTGCCAGTGCTTCATGTACCTCCACCCTTTCTCTCCACCCAAGGATTAATTACTGTTCAACTGGTCCTTTAATATTTAATTGCCACCTTGGCTCCCCTTTTCATCTCCTCCCTTCTCAGGTGTCTCTGTGTCTCTTCCAGGCTGGCCCTTGTGCTTTCCCTGCGCTCCTTGTCTGAATCAGCTCCTGCACCTCAGCTCTGCACAAGAAGAGCCCATCTCCCCATGGCCTGACCCCCAAGGGAATCCATGCAGCATCAATGTGACGTGACGCCGCTGGAGTCCATGAAGAGCCTTCACTACAGTTTAAATCCAGGAGCTGAGGTTGGTTTCTGGTGTTTGCCTCTGAGTGCTGCTGGCAGAGGGAAGTGAAACGGTTTGCTGGGGCTTTGTTCAGCTGGGAGCTGAGTTTGCTGCTTCTTTCTTGCTGCATCAGGCTGAAAGTGGGTCACAGTGCCATGATGCAGACCCACAACAGCCTTGTGTCAAATGAGTTGGGCTCTTCATAGTTCCTTCCTAATCCACGAGGGGCAAATGAGCACGTCAAGAAACAGCAACTCGCATTTCTGGTGTTGGTTCTTGACCCACTCGTTTGCTTCTTAAAAACTACAAGCTACAGGCCATCAGGCTGGATCTGTCTCCTCCTCCTTGATCGGGGCAGAAGCCATGTGCTGAAATGGGGAACCTCCCTTGGCCCCTGCTCATGACAGTTTTCACCTCGGGCAAACCAGTCTATGGTCTTTGTGCTTTTCCCAAGAATAGCATTTCCATAAAAGATGAAAGAACCTGCCGGACTGGCTGTCCCAGCCACTTTCCAGAGCCTGGCACCCTTCCCACATTGTAACTTGTGTCCTATATCTGAAGGCTGGGGTAGCAAATTGGTTTAGTGAACCTGTATTAGACCTGGCTGTGCATGTTTGGAAGTGGGAACAGCTAATAGGAACCTTCTTATCATTCACCCAGTTTATATGCACTTTGGAGGCCCTGCACCAGAACTACAGGTTTCTTCAGGAGTGGAAAATGTCAGGTGAAGTCATGGGATTCTGAGTGGCAATAAACAGGGGCAAGCGCAGATCTTTCCCGTGGGACTGGAGCCAAGAAGCTGCGGGCTGGAGTGACACACAAGGAGAGGGAAAGAGGGGACAGGCTAGTCCTTCCAAGGGAATAGTGGTGCTGCACAGCCTTGAGGGATCTCTGCACAGGTGGCAGGATTTATACCACTACGGGAAGCGACTCCTTAGCAGGGACAGACAGAGCGATGATTTTCAGTGATTTTATGCAGGATTCAATTGCTATGATAACTTTTAACTAGCTTTGGCAGTTTTCATTTTAATTGTGCATTGATATGTTTTAAAATTAATATCTCAGTAGTCCTTTGATCCCTAAATTTTCTTTAAGTAAAGCCTATTTAAGACTTCTGGCTGGTCCCTCCTCCTGGTTTAAGGAATATGCTGACCTTTCCTCTGGCTGGCTTGAGGCAATGCCTTAAATGTCTTTTCATCCTAGTAGTTGCAGCTGACCAAAGGACTGGGGCCGGGGGTAAGTAGAAGAGATAAAGGAAGAATTTTCTTATTACAGGGAACTTTGTGCTGAGGTCGCTACAAAAGGTGCTTCTAGACCTCTTCTTTGATATACTGCATGTTTCCCTTCCTCCCTTCATCTGATGGGCTCGCTCATGGGGGACAGGCCTCGCTCGCCCAGCCCAGAAGCCTTGGGCAACATGATCATTCATTGAAGCACATGGCAGGAGCATCTCTTAGACTGGGCCATGCAGTTTATCGGCAGTCCTAGCAGTTGACATGAAAGCAGCCTCCCAGTTGAGCCCGAATTTACACTCCTAAAAGTGGGCTTTTTTGGCAGCTGGCTCCCAGCTTCTCCCAGCAGTTACTGAGTGCCATCTGTTGACTAAATAGCAGCCGTGCAAAAAATGGAAGGGAGTCGGGCCTGAAGCTGGGTGAAGTGCACTCTGGAAAAGTGGCAACGTGGGACTGAGCGGCTCTGGAGGCCTTTTCCTTCCAAAAGGAAAGGAAGGAGGGCTTCAAGCCAAGGCAGTTTCCACTTGAGGAGGGACTGATAGAGACATGGAGGAATGCCTTTTGGGGAGGTCAGATTCAAGGTTTGTTGAGGGATCGCCTTCTTCCCCTGAGACTTTCTGTAAAATAGAGAGACAGAGGGAAGTTGGGGTAGACTCCCTATCAAGTGTGGGGCAATCCTGATATTCCTTGCATGCTGCCAAATGCTGTGTCCTGGAGCAAGACACTTGGAGGTGCCTGTCAGAGATGGTCGCTTGTGCTGTCAGGCAAACGGGGAGAGGCTTCGCAGCACCCAGCTGGAGAATAAGGAGCTCAGAATCAGGCCATCCTACTTATTAAAGGTCTTCTGGAGATTTTAGAATAAAGGTGTTAGGGTGGGGGTGGTGGACAAATTCCTGGATGAGTAATTAAGCTGGTTTCTCCAAACGTTCTTGGGATGTAATATATACTTGCTACACGACAGGAAATTGCTGCCACCAACTGCCTTGGAGAGCCACCGAGGTGGTGGTGTCCATGTAAACAGGTTTCAGACTGTCCTGAGGTCCTGTGGGATATGGGAAATGTCAGGTGCTCAGCCTGCCCTTCTCGCTGGAGCAGGAGAATGGGGCCCACATCTGGTTCCTCTCCTCACCAGGTGATAGGCTTCTGGATCTCCCTGATCCCCAGAGATGGGATTGTGGACCTAGAGGATCATCCTCATCTTGAGATAGGCACTGCACTGCTCGGAAGGCAGCACTCAGCACACCTAGGAGCGAAGAGTCTCCGGCAATTCAGGAGAAGCCCTCGGTTGAGGACAGCCTTGGTGGTATTGCAGTCTTTTCTAGGCAGGACACCATGCGTATACAAATGAAAGTATGTGTGTATGACCTCATATAGCCCATTATATTTATAAGGTTCTGCTTTCTACATCCCGTGAGAATCCCAAGAGCACAAACAGGTCTCCAGACCCGCTGGTTCTGTCCCACTGCTGAAGCT
This sequence comes from Nothocercus julius, assembly GCA_013398735.1. Classification (NCBI taxonomy): domain Eukaryota; kingdom Metazoa; phylum Chordata; class Aves; order Tinamiformes; family Tinamidae; genus Nothocercus; species Nothocercus julius. The sequence continues at coordinate 353,515 of VZSV01000328.1, read as the reverse complement.
GCAGATGCTGCTCCTTTGACTGGGCCCTTTTGCCCTTGGGTTTCTGTGTCCCCACTATTAACTAGGCATTCAGGTCCTCATCTGTCTCAGATGAACATGCAGAAATAAATGCCTGTCATTTATGCCTCTCAGATATGGTAAAGCCAGCTGAGAAATCTCCAGCAGCAGAGTAGCCAACACTGCCCTGGAGAAAACTGCCACTCTCCAGAGAAATTACCAAAGGATCTTCTGGGGCTCTCCATGCCTGCTCATGGCACTGCTCCTCACCAGAAGCTCTTGTCCACACCAGCAGTAGCAGCCGGAACATGGGACGCCATGGCCTCTGGAAACCTTTTGTGAACACTTAGCTCCAGCTCCGACAGCTTGAGCATAACGTGCCCCCCGAGCTCCCGGGAAGTATGGGTAGCACTGTGGATATGCCGTGCGTTGCTTTTACCCTGCCTTGTGCAGAGTCAGGCCCTGATATCTGGCTATGTGGGTCTCTGTGATAACCTGGACACAGATGCTGACCGTGCGTGCAGACTCCTTGAGCCCAGGACACCGCCACCATATGAACAGGCAAATGCCCCCGTGCTGGAAGAAGTGTTTCCACGATCTCCTTTACTCAACCCAGCAGATCTTAGGGCTATCACTGTCCCTCTGGCCACCATCGCGTTGAGATGGGTCACCACTCCACTCACACAATGGTCTGTGTCCTTTTGGAAGCCCATATTAGCCTCATCCTCCCTGCACTTCAGGTGGGTTTCCAGGGCAAAGAAAGGCTCCACACCTGCATGTGCTTGTCTATCACAAGCTTCTTGTGGAGCATGTGGGCAAAATTCTTGTGTCATTCCTCCAGATTTCCATCCACAGCAGAGTCTTCATTTTCATCCTGAATGCAGTGGCACTGCCTGGGGAATGGTTTCCGTTTCCTTTTATCATACCTATGAGTAGCTACCCATTAAAATGGGTCAGTCTTTCCCTCTGAGCGCTCTTACTGGGCTGTGCTTCCAGCTTTTCCCAGGTCTTGGCTTTGATCCCCAATAGTTACAATGACACATGGAGGAGGCATTGGATTCAATGTCCCTCCAAGTCTTTGGGAGGCTTCCTTCGAGCCATGGTGGATCTGGAATGAAATTCCTGGTGAGGGCAAGTCAATGACTTGTATTCCCTCTTTGGCTTCCGGGAGCCGCTTGAGCTGCTCCGAGGTGTCAGAGGGTGGTAGCAGCAGAACTTCTTAAGGTCTTATTGGAGTAGTGGAGGGCTCTGCTACGTGAAGGCTGGGGCTGTGAGGAGGTCCTCACGCAACCAAATCCTCCCTGCAAGTGCTTCCAGTTACTGTTTATTTGCCTTGGGTCACCTGGAGGGTGAGGGATGCTTTGAACTCCCAGGTGGCCTGCTGGGATCCTGGACATGGAGCCTCAGAGACAATGAGGACAGGGCCATGAGGGAAGGGTCCTGCCAGTTCCCAGGCCCTCCATGGGTTGCTCTGCTCTTGCCCTTGCTCATAAATTCAACCAAACACGTTTGTGTCAAGCATCTTCGCACCCAACATCGCCCACTGACAGCAGCGACAGAGTCCCGAAGAGCGACACGGTACGAAACAGGGAGCCCATTTCTACCAGCAGCCCCGGGCGAGACCTTTGGGACCCCCATGGGGCTGGCGTAACCGCAGGTGGGAGCCGCACAGCCCTGCCGAGCTGCCGGCGGCTCCCGTTCTGCATCGTTGGCCGCAGCTTTTCCTACATCCCGCGGGAAGCCGGTGGCATCCAGGGAGAGTGGGGCGGGAGGAGAGCGGCAAGGGGGGAGGAAAGGGGGAGTGTTTCTTTTAAAAAGAGGGCGAGAGCGGAGAGGAGGACGCGGGCGCTGGAAAGCCCTGTCCCCGCTCGGGATATTAGGCAGCCGGCGCTCTTGGCCGGCAGCCCGGGGCCGGCCTTTTGTCATCCAAACACCATCCCCGGGGCTGCGCGGCCGGCGCTGCTGAGGCCCGTCTCATGGCTCGCCGCGGCTAGGGCCCCGCCGGCAGCCGCTCGCCGACATGCACC
>VZSV01000328.1:316008-351371 GCA_013398735.1 Nothocercus julius | reverse complement strand
CCCCAAAAAGGCCCTCGCTCCGTGACGGCCTTCAGGGAGGGGCCTTGGGGGTCCGTGGTGCCCGTGGCAGGGGGTGCAGCTCGGGGTGACTTGCTGGTCGAGAGTGGGAGAGGCTGAGGCGGGGAGAGGATGATGAGTGAGGAAGGCTCCGTATTCCCTCTGCCGACAAGGATTTGGGCTGCCGCGGCGGCGCCGGGGGCTGTTTCGGGGGATATTTCTGCTGCGTTTCTCGTGTCGCCGAGGCCCCCCCCACCGCCTCCACCGCCCTCCTCCTCGCCGCGCTCCCAGCGCTCGCACCAGAGGAATGGACAGTGACAGGAGGATGGGAAAAACCCTCTGCTTATGGAAAGGATCCCAAGGGATCCCCCGACTGGGGCAGGGGGCAAGGACAGGCTGAACCCCTGCCATCTACGTGCACCCTGACAGCAGCTCATTCCCCCGTTCGGGCTCAGCCTGGGGAGAGGTGTCTGGCCCTGCGGTCCCCAGGGGCCGCTTTCCCGGTGGCCTGGCAGTGGCGGAGGGGGGGGCCGATTCACAGCCGGCTGCCAGAGCCATTTATAACCGCCTGCCCCTGTCACCGGGACATACGGGCGCCTTGGCCTCCCCGGAAGAGCTTAACACTGGGGAGGGCATCACGGGGCCGCTTGGCATCGTCGGGCATCGGCCTCGGCCCCGGCGCAGGCGGCCAAGGAGGGGCGAAGCGGCACCCGCCGAGGCAATCGCACATTAACGGCTTCACTACCGAAGCGGAGGAGCAGCAAAACTTCCCTTGCAGTGGGTTGTTTCCAGACGGCCATGGTAAGACCTCTGGTTCAGGGGCAGGACATCTCTCTTTTATTTTTAAGTTATTAAGACAAATTTTTTAAGCTTCAAAGGGACGCGAGGATGAAAGGGCCGTGGCGCAGGACACGCCACACTTGGGTGCCGCCCTCCAGCCGCCCGCACCCCCAGCACTTGGCGGGCACCCAGGCTGCCCGTTTAGTCCTCGACGGGCAGATCCTGCCCAGGTGAAGGCCGCCTTCTTGCACTAAGTGCCCTGCAAATATAAGATGAAACTGCAACCTGCTGAAGAGAGTATTTATTTAAAATCCTGCTCTTAGAAATGGGCTGGATTTTTCTGTGCGCTTCCTGTCCCGGGGAAACACTAACAGCTCCACTGCATGAGGCACGAGACATCAAGGGGCAGCTTCCCCACACATGAGTTCTGTCAGCGTGATGGCCAACAAGGTTGACCACTGTTTTTTTCCACTCTAACTACCTCACTGCTGAACAAAAATTGTAAATACAGGTCGGTTTTGTCGGGAGGAATTCAACTTGCAAGAGTCAGTGTCTTTCTTATAGAGGTCCAGGGAGGAGAAATCACAGGGAAAGACTCCTTCACTTACCCCTACCTTGCTGGTGCAAGCAGGAGGAGCAGGCTTCTGTCTCGTTGGCACATGACTGAGAAGGCCTTTCCTCCTTCCGCTCCCAGGATGCTGCTGTGGATGATGCTGTGCTAAGGAAGAAGGAGCAGAAAGATGTTGAGCTCGATAAGAAAATCCTTGCTTTGCGGAAAAAGAATGAAGCGCTCATACGAAGGTATCAGGTAAGCCTGCCTGGCTCTCACCTTCCTTAGTCCTGTCTGAGAGGCATCAGTGTGAAGAAACTGGTCAGTAGTGTAGGAGCACTGTGCAGGAAAATACTTGGAGTGCTGGTGTTTCCATGGAGCACAGAGGGATCCTAAAGGGAATTCCAGGTCCCAAGGATGCCAAAGGCAAGCCAAGGCTTTAGCTGCCCGTTGCTTACTTCAGCCTTGTTCTCTGATTTAGGGAGAAACACTCCAGCTATACCTCACCTTTTTTTTTTTTTCCCCCATGAATTAATCTACTTTGGCCAAGTGAGTCTACATAAAGGCCCACAGGAGAGGCTGGCCTGGCTTGTATAGGCTATTTGGGGAAACATGATGGTAACTTGGAGCTCTCTGAGAGTTCATATGCCCTTCTTCATGGAGGTCTGCACAGGGCAGCACAGAGAGCTTGGCAGGACTGCTGGAAGCGGATCCTAGCAGAAGGTCCCTTGACCTGTCTGCAATATGCCCGTCCGAGGCCTGTCTGACGTTTACCCACTGGGCAAGCAGTCTGGAGACCCTTTCTGCAGGCCCGTTGTCTTTCCCAGACTCTGCACATGCCCCATCCCCATCTTTCCCGAACCTTGAATCTATCACCCCCCTTGTCCCTCAGGAAAGGAGCCCCATACTCTTTGCTTACTTCCCACTGCGTATGCTAAGACAGCAGCATCTGGAGTGAACAGGAGCGGTGCTAAGATGCCTGTGATGCAGGGATGAGCAAGGCAGGTCACAGAGGCCTGGGAACACAATCTCTCGCAGGGCATGGTGCCCAAGCGCTAGTTACTGTGACGCTTTTCATGTAGGAGGTGGCTCCATGAATCCTTCGGGGCAAATCTGAAACAGGAGTGTGGACAATGTCTGTAGGTAGCCAAGGACTGACTGAGCACCCAAGTCTACTGGTCTGTGTTTTGGTGGCTTCTGCTGTTGGCATTGGGGCGTGTGTTCGTCCATGCCTATGTGCCCACAGAGTCCAGGGGCTGCCCCTTCCCGAGGTGACTGAATTTACACCCAGCCCCTTCAGCCGTTGCTCCTAGGACCTGATCATAAGGACATATCTGTTCCAGGAAATAGAGGAGGACAAAAAACGAGCCGAGCAGGAGGGAATGGCTGTTACCTCCAGGAGACCCAAGCAAGATGGGCTCACTATTACCATCACCAAGGCTCACAACGTAAGTGCTGCCTCCCCTTTGCCGCCAGTCACCTCTCGCTTGAACCCTACTCCAGCAAGTTCAAAATGGCATCTCTGGTGGAGCTAGCCCCCACAGCAAAGCCTTTTTGGCCTTGGACATATGTCCCAAGCCCTCCCAGTGGGATGTAAGAGCTCTGCAGTGATGTGTGCCCCAACTGATGTTAGCTGATCCACACAAATAGATTTCTAGCCGTGCTCCAGGTACATAGTGTGAACAGGCAGGTAAATGGGTGTGTGCTCAGGCTTCTGCAGCCCTGGATGAGTGCCAGGTGCAAACATCACGTGTATCTCAGCCATTGGAGGCATCAAGAGTGCTTTTGGGGTGCCTGGAGGCCAGGCAAAGTCTGGGTCTCTGTATGTTCTGTGAAAGAGTGGAGTCAGCAGCCCATAAGCACTGGATACGCTTGCAAGTCCTGCTAAATCCCCAGACCAGTCCTGCTCTAGCTCCTGGGTGAAGCCAGTGCAGGGCCAGCAGGGCCAGCTCCCCCTTCTTCCACCCTACAGGCTCTTCGATCCCAGCTAGTGCAGTGCCCATTCCCCAGGCATGGAGTGGCCCTTGCTTTTCTCCAGAGGTGCGTTGTGGCACACGTTTTTCTCTCACGCAGGACCTGAAAGATGCAATTACCCAGACTGAACACTATGGACAAGATAGCCCAGCCCTCTTGATGGTGAGCACGACCCTCAGGAGCCACCTCCTTGGCTTCCCAGGCCACCTCCACCAGGACTTAGGCTCTCCCGTGCTAGCTCAGAGTGCTGCGGCAAAGAGTCAGCACCGACATGTGTTTCCCCAAACCCCAACATTTTAGCCTGAAATGTCAGATTTGTTAAGCGCAGAGGATTTTCCAGAGCCACCGTCACAGCGGCTTTCGCTGCTGGGCAGACAAAGGGCCCCTTGTTCTGCAGGAACGTCAGGGCACCGCGCACAGAGAGTTTCCTCCAGGCTAGGCCTGCCCTTTCCCTAGCTGCCCTCCCCTGCTCGTGCTCAGGGGTTTCTGGGGAAGGGAAAGGAGCTCAGGGGCCAGGATTTGCTAATGTGCAGCCTTCGTTTCCCAGGACAAAAGGGTGGTGAGCGAGAAATGGGGGAGCCCCTGTTCTACGAGCCCCAGGTTGGATGTTGGCAGCGAGGAAGAGGAGGAGGAAGCAGACCATATGTTCACGTTCAGAATGGGCAAGAGGATGCAGCTGGCTGTTACCATGGACAACAAAGCAAAGGTGGGTCTGTCCTCAGGAGCTGTCCCCTTCCCACTCCATTTCTCTCTGGTTTTGTGATGCTTTCGTGTACCCCCGAGCGTCATCTGGAGTTGTGTTTTCCTGTCTGTATCTCGTTCATAGGAACTGGCCTTTGGGCCTTCCTGTGCCTGCTAGCAGCTCCATCCCACCATGTGCAGCCAGTTCCTTTTCTGTAAGATCGGTCACGTCGTTGTCCCCTCTGACCATCAGTGGTTTTATAGAACTACATCTATGAGCCCAGGAAGGGGACGGAAATAAGTAGGAGCTCAGACAGATTTAGCTGCATTACTCCCCAGCTATTCCCAGAGAGGCAGTTATGGTTGGCTTGTAAAAACAGAATCATTTCTCCCTGGTGAGGCACCAGAATTGCTCTATTCAGTCCAAAGCACAATACAGAGACAGGAGTGCCATGGATATCTGCTACAGCAGACAACAGGTTGGGCAACAAATGCCAGAGTATACTTATTATATTCAGGCTTAATTTAAAAAAAAAAAAAAAAAAAAAAGGTAAGAAAGGGCAGAAGTAATTGAAAAAAAAAGCTATTTCTTCATTTCTTAAATCCCAGAGTAACCCTCATGGAGCCTGTGCATCTAATCCCTCACAGAGTCTGCGCATTTAGCTGTAAGGAGCAAAGAGTCCTAACGCCAGTGTCTGTGTGACAGAAGTTATTCTGCCATTTAATCTGAATGCAAGAGGCCAGAATCGCAATAATTGATTAATACTAATCTGTAAGACACTGGCTAGACAACCGGAGTTGCAACACGCGGAGGAGCACAGTCCCCTTGTGCAGATGGTGCCCATGTGCAGGGACAGAAAGCTGGAACCTGTGGCAGCAAATCGAGCTCCCTTGGGACCTCTGTTTGCTCTTCTCCAGTCCACATAGATCTGCAAGGTGGACTCGCACTTGAAGCGATTGCATTTGCAATATGAATCGTTCTCACAGACAGGCAGGACCCTGTGGAGCCCTTTCCACAGGATGTTTTGTCCCGCACATATTTCCCCCCACACACAGTGTGACACTCTCCTTCTCAGGTGGGTATTTTCACACTGTATTTGCAATCTGGGCCATGCCTCGGAAATAAGTCAGGCAGGGCTCAACTTGCACCTTCTGTGTGAGCTGCTGCAAAGGAAGGGCGATGGGCGAGCTAAGAAATTGATGATATTCTTAAAATACTTTTGGAGCACAAAAAAGACCTCTGTTAAGCAGCACACACCTTCAGGGGACTGATCTTAGCCAGAAGCAATATGGGGAGTGAGCAGGAGAGGGCATTTCCTAGGAAATCTGGTAGGTGCCCGGTCCTGTATCTGTGTAGTCTAGGACATGGAAGTCCTGTATGTTTGTTTCCAGGCATCCTTGGCTTTCTGCAGGGAGTACCTTTGCTGTTGCTCGCTCTCAGTGCCCACTTTTTTCCTCCGGAAGGACTTTCTCAGACAGTGAGCAATGAAGCCATCTTCCAAATATACCCTCCCAGCACTGGGCCTCCCTGGCAAGAATCATTCGTGGTGATGTTATTTGTCTAAAAGTCACTGCCTAAACACAGTGAGGAGCTCCAAGGAGCAGCTATTGTCTTAAACTAGAGTTAATATCTGGTGTAGAAGTTATGGGTTAATAGCCTGCTATTACCCTGCTAAGCCATCACTGGATTTACTTTCTTAATAATAAGCACAATAATAAGAAAAAGAGTTAGCAAAGATGTCAACAAACTTGCATTGGTTCTTTGTGTAGGGCAGGGCAACCCAACTCTGCAATTCATTAATTAGCATCATGAGCACAGCCTAGGATTCCTGTGCATGCCTTTAAATCCTGCATGTCAGGATTTAAAGAAGCCAGACTGTGTTACCTTGAATATCCCAGGAAATTCAGGATTACCCCGGAGCAAAGTATCCCGGGAATAATAAGCGTTCAGGAACAAAGGTGAGGCACAGCTTCAGCACCAAGTAACTACCAGGCTCTAGTGATTCAGTGGTTTGCAAGTAAAGTCAGCACATATTTTCAGGCTCTGAATCATTCCAGAAATAGAGAGGAGCCTCAAAGCGATATCAGCCAGGATCCTCAGCAACCTTAGATGTAGCCTGGCTGGTCTTTGGTCTGCTTTAGCTGCTGCTGTACCTATAGAAGTCCTTCTTGCTGGCCTTTACATCTCTCACCTCCAGTTTCACTTCCAGCTGAGCTTTAGCTTTCCTATCTTCACCTCTACACACCACCCAAGTGATGCTTGAACGATGTAAATTCGTCCTTGGTGGCCTGTCCATTTCCAGCACCCTTTTTGCAGCTGAGTTCAGCCAGGAGCTGCCTGCCGGGCCAAACAGGCCTCCTTCCGCCCCTGCTCTTTTCTTGCATATCAGTAAGAACAGTTCTTGGGCTTGGAGGAGGCTGTCCATGAAGACAACAAAGCCCTGGGCTCCTTTGCCTTTCAGGATGGCTTCCTGTGGGATTCTGTCTATTAGCTCCCTGAACAAGCCAAAACATGCTCTTCTGAGTTTATTAGTATGGAGACTTCTCCAGAACACATACCCGGTAAAAGTGCAGCTAAATATCTGGCTGTTGCAAAGCCAGATTTACTTCATATTAAGGTGCCTGCTTTTCCCTTGATTATCAGCTTTTACTCTCTCTGGGAAAGAATCTTGATGTCTCTGGGAATGGCTCACAGGAGCTGTCTGCTCGGTCCACGGCAGCAGTCAAAGCAGGAGACTGCATTGATACAAACAGAAAGAGATGCACAGAAAGTGCTAGAATGGCATTCAACGGCTTGGCAGCAAATCCTTACTTTGAATGCGACACGTGGCTTCACTTATGTCAAGAACAACAGAAATAGCAAAGGTCCAACTAAGGGCAGAGAAACTTATTAGAAGCTACAGCTGGAAACTGAAACCAGAGCTGTACATACCCAAGGGAATTTATTAAAAAAAAAAAAAAAAAAATCCCACCATGTCCATGTAGATCTGGCTGCCAGAACGAACAGCAGTGCAGGGACCCACCACTCCACTCACATGCATCGCAGTAACCCCAGAACAACCTCTGCTGAGACAGCAAAATAAGACAGATGTGAAACCAGAATAAACAAGAGACTATAGGTCTGATGCTGGAAATACTCCACTACCTCCTAAAGCATTTATCATGTGTTAGGGAGCTCGATGACTGGACAAGAGATAAAAAAGTCTTGCTGATGGAGGCTGTCTACACCGAGGCGCTCTCGGTGCTAACATCTGCACTTCTGGCAGAGCCCTGTGGAGATGAGGCTAAAGGAAGGCATCTTGATGTCATATCTCACGGCAAATTCACTGACACTTGCAGGACTTCTGCACAAATCTGAATTCACCGAAGCAGGCGTTTGTTTTTGCAGTCAAGCTCCTGGTTATGAAGAGTTCCCTATTTTCCCCGAAGGCTACTTTGAGATTTTTGAGCTCCTTTGCCAATCAAAACTCTGATATGTGTGGAAGTCCAGGCAGAAAAACAGAAGAAAATGTACCATCCTCTTTGCTCTTCCCTGACAAAGATGAGCAGAGGAGTCATGCAGATGAAGAGACAGGAGCAGAGTAAAGATCAAGATGTTATAAGTCTCTCATCTCCCTGTAAGGCAAGAACAAAAAGGCTTGTGATGGAACTAGATGCTAACTTTAAATGAGAAAAAGCAAGTAGCTTTGTGCAAAAGTCCTACTCCTTTGTGGAACTGATTGCTGAGGGCAGGAGCTCAGCCAGCTACAAAGATATTTAGCAAAATAAGAACCAGATGCAAATGGGTGCAGTAAAGACACAGGCTGATACAGATGGCTAGAAATCATATCTGACAGTGGTAAAAGGCCTTTCTTCAAGGAGTTTATGTATCAGCTTTCTAAACTATTCCACTGCCGAATAAATCGTTCCAGAAATATGACGCACAATGCTTATGAAGACCGTAAATTATCAAGGATTAATACATTTCAGGGTGGAAAACAGTGCGTGTGCGAGGCCCTTCCCTTCTCTTTCACCCACTAGGCTCCAATGTAGCCTTACCTTTTATTGGTACACACTGCCTGGGGAGAGCACACCATCATATTTGTGCCAAAAGGCACGAATGCTAGGTCGTTTGGCTTGCTTGCTTAGCCAAAATAAGAATTAAACTTGTCTACGTAATTTTTGTATTGACCTTAAACTATCGAGGGTGGCAGCTTTACCAGTCGGAAGCCTGACTATCTGGCCAACATTTTTCTTCTACTGGTCCAAAATCCTCTGCAGTTTGTTGGCCGCTGTCCTAGGGAGGGGAATGCATAGGCTATATCCTATATATTGCAGAGGGCTAGTGGAGGTGCCATTAAGCTCATCCTGTCCTTTGCAGGGCAAGCGGATAGTGAGTGAGAAACGTGCCGAGTGCTTCACCGGACCGGGCAGGGTGCCAGAGCTGAGCGAAGAAGAGACGAACCATTTAGTGGCTTTCCGGCGGGGGAGACGGATGCAGATCGCCATCACCATGGATAACAAGGAGAAAGTAAGTGCTTGGCACATGGTGGAGTTGCAGAATGTCCGTTGTGTGTAACACCTTTGGGCCATGGGGATAGGGTAGGAACTGGTATCGCAACAGCGCACTGGACGAGAATATTTATTAATAGTGTGGAGCTTGTCATCCTGAAACTTTTTGGCTTCCTTCGCGCTGCAAGACCCAGCTCCCGCAGGGCCTGGCCATAAGCTACTGAATGAGTTGGCTGAACCTTGTTGATCTCTGAGACATATTTCAAATACTTCGGTGCAAATACCTTCCTCTTTACACACACAGAGGCATGTGATATTTTCCTATTTGGGAGCTTGCACAGATAAGTAGGAATGCCTGCAGCAAACAGGGTCAGCAACAACTGCAAAGCAAAACAACACTTCACCGGAGCTGCCAAACACACCCAGGAACGCCGGGAGACCTGTGCGGCACCCTCTCTGGGACGGCAGCCAAGCATCTGGTAGCTGCCCACATTCAGCTTCAGCGTCTCCTCCTCCTCAGAGTCTAAGGATGCTTTGAAAGCCTGCAAGCTCCTTTCTCGCCACTCCCGAGCATTTCCTTGAGTGCCATAAACCTCCTCTCAGCCAGCCAGGCAAGCCACTAGTGAAGACCTGTTCCCTAGAGGTCCTCAGGGCCGTTTTTCACCTGGTTCAGCTGGGGCAACTTGTGCACACCTAGGTGAGAAGGAGGGCGACCTGGCCTCCGGCTGCTTTAACTAGAAACCACGTCTGCCCGTGCTTTTTCACATGAACCACTGAGAATCTGAGGCTTGGAGCTATAGATTGGTGAGGGGAGGTGATGTCCCTGAAGTCCAGGAGATTGGATTTTGATGACTCCTATAAAGCTGTGCTTTTGAAACTCTAGTTTCCAGTGGTAATGAACCAATTAGATACATCTCAGATTCCAGCTGAGCTCAGGAGATCTCCCTTTGCCTGCTGATTTCCCTGGGCTGATCAGGCCGTGTTCCGGTCCCAGATAAAGAACAAACCTTCTTCATATTTACACAGTCACAGTTATGTGTAGCTTCAGACAACAGTCAGCTACAACAGACAGGGCAGCACCAAGGCAGTGATAAAAAGTAATGGCCAGCCCAGAGACCAGCAGCTTCCATGGGATTTAAGGGATGTGGCAGGGAAAGGGTTAAATGGAAGAGGTTTCACAGGCCCCCTCCAAGCCCGAAGGACAAGACCAGCTTATTCCATCAGCACTTGGTCAACCTTTTCCCAGGATCAGTGACAGAAGCAGATGGGGCCTAAAGTGACAGGTCACGTTGTTATACATCTTGCCAGCTTGTGTTGGTGGAGCGCAGGGAGACTTGGGCTGCCCCAGCCTGTCACTTTAGCTGTTTCTAAGCTGAGGAATGACTTATCATTTTAAACAAGTGCTTCCATTTTCTGGTAGTCACTGGCCTTGCAAAATAGAAATCCAGCCAGTCTAGATTCTGCCTCAGCACGTTGTGTCTGCAGGAGACCCTGCAATGCAGAGAGTGGATCAGAATTAGAAATACAAAAACATATAAAGCCTTTATTAAACAACTTCAGCCTGCAGAGCGTGTTATGGGGATGCTGAATACACTAACTCATTTCAGAAAGAGAGGCTGGTGGCAGGCAAGGGGCTCTGTGTGCTCTGGGAGGATGCAAAACCTGCCTGTGCTGTTGGAATCATGGCACCCACAAATGCTGGCAGTCCTGAGCCTTCATGTTTGAGAGTCCAGTTCCTCCCCGTCAGCCAGGGTTATAGTGTGCTCCTGCCTTCCTAGCTGTGGCCCAACAAGCGTGTGACAACAACTCTTGAGTCCTCCAGCGCTGCGGCGATTTTGCTATTTATTTTAGGCTCATTTCCCCCCACGTGAATTATTTTGCATCATTGCTATTGAATTTCAGCCATAATTTTATGACGCAGGCATTCAATGTCAGGAGATCTTTTGCAGTTCTTCCCTGGCAAATTATGTTGTTTGCCCTGAATGATTTAGTATCAGCAGCAAACTGTCATCTCTCTCGTCCTCTCCTCTTCAAGCCCATTTGTGAACACATTGAGTATCACATATTCCAGACCTTGCCTTTCCACCTTTTGTTTTCTCTCCTGTAATTAGTTCTTAACCCAGAAGACAAACTCCAGTTTTAAACCCAGATGGATCAGCTGCTGGGGGACACTGCTGGAAAATCAGCGTTATTGTCTGAGTAGCCATTTGTGAGGACCTGAGCTGAGACCCTGATTCGGTCCAACGAGGATTAGCTTTCGAGCTCCCCCGTCATCTGGACGCAGAAATATCCTTTGGATATTTCCAATCCACCAAGCTCCAGCTGGTTCCCAGCTCATTTGGGATTCTTTGTGCTGTCCCTCGTCTGTGGCATCTAGGAGAGGATCACATCCATCACCCAGGCTGCTGTCAAACCTACTTCCTCCTCCCCGCGCTTGCGAAATGTGCTCTGTGAAAGCATATGAAGAGCATCCTCGTTATTCCACATTTTTTTTCTCTATTTTTATTCAAGAAGAAAACAAATCAACACAAGAAGAAGAAGAATTCCCATTCTTGCTACCCGTGGTGCTTCTGGCTAGCACCACGCCATCGGCCCCAGACCACATCACAGCCTGCAGCGGCCGGGGAGGCTGCCAAGGAGGAAGCGCAAAACAAAAAGCTATTTTCACATTTTCCTTTTGCTAAACAGCCCTGGTACCTTATATTACCCAGGCGTCTTGAATTTTTTTTTTTTTTTCCCCCATGCTTCATTGCTTTATAGTCTCCTGAACCGAAGACCAAGCTGCCCCTTCTTGTTTTAGGGATGTCTTAAGAATTCAGGTGTCAGGGGGGCAGAGCCGTAGGGCACAGAGATGCCAATCTGGATCCTTTCGTCCCATCTCTACCTGCCTCACCCTAAATACGTCTGCATCAGGGTTTTCACTGCAAGCAGAGCTGGGGGTAGTGCTCAGTGCTGGGTACCCGTTCTCCTAAAAAGCCACTCCATGATCTGGCAGTGTTTCAGGATCATTAATACACGAGCGCTGTGAGCTGGCAGCCCAGGGCCAGTGGAGCACGGTAGTTAATTAGCCGGTTGCAAATCATCTTTTAGATGGGCAGCTGATATTGCTTTGGGGCTTTCGAGTTGTCGTTTTATTAACAGAGTTTCCTAGGATGACATATCAAAAATGACTGTGGGCAACCGAGAGGTGAAAAAGCCACCCTTCCAGACAGACATGGATGGGAGGGAAACCAAGCTCCCTGTGGCAGGAGAAACACTTGGCCAACAAGAGCGCGAGGGAGGCAGCGAGGGTGCCCAAAAAGCCCTCAGCTCTCTTCAGGTGCTCCTATCAGGCAGATTTTTTAAAAGACTTGGGGGAAAAAATACCGTCTTCTGCACTGAGTGAGATTTTAAAAACTCCTGCCCAGTGGAAGGGCTGAGCATTGGCAAAGCAGCCCCAGGCTCCTTGGAAAAGCTCCCGTGCAAAAGGAGAGTGGATGCTGGTACCCACATGTGCTCAGGGAGGTGGGTACTGGATGGTTGATTAAATGCATCTGTTGGCCCTTATTTTTAAAACAAGAAGACAGCGATAAAGCCCGGAGACCTCGAAGCCTGTCAACATGTTTGACTTGGAGGAGTGTGGGTCCAAGCCTTGCTAACACATCTGGACACGGCATCAGTGCCGTTGCCCTTACACGTTAACAGGAGCTAGGTGCACGCAGAGCTTGGACCCACTTAGTGTCAGCGAGCAGCTGAGATCCCGGACCCACATCCAAGTCAGTCATACGGCCGAGGTGAAGAGAAAACCTCGCGTACGCCTCAGGATAAGCAAATGCGCCTGTCCCAGTCTCCTTTGGGCTGTTGCTCCCTCCTCCGATTCCTTCCGCTGGTGAGCAGGAAGAGCAGAAGTGCCAGATGACAAATGCCACTGTCATCTTTCATAATTTTGGGGGTGGAGAGGAGGAAGGAGGAGAAAAACATGTTTTGCCTCCCTGTGGTCTGGGTGTGTCGTAACCGGCGAACAGCAAATCCGGGGCAGCGCGGCGCAAACGAGAAAAATCCGCTCTTGAGCCAGCACGAAAGCAAAGCTAACCGTGTTTTCCTAGCTGCACAGCTCCAACCTGCTTCCCTGCTGAAGAGAACCAGATTTCTTTCTCTTTTGTTTTTTTCAGTTCTCTCTGTTTGCAACATGTCCCCAGAATAGAAACAGGCTGAGGGAGAAGGGCAGCCTGGCTTTGCCTGCGGGGCTATAGAAGGATGGAGAGTTGCATGGTGTCCTGGGGACACGCGGTGTGCGTCAAAGCACAGGCTCGTGGCTCCCAGCCTCAGTTTCCACAGCAGTTTGGAGCTGTCTCTGGCATTTCCTAGGCTGTCCGTGCTCCTCCTCTCCTGGCACGCAAGGCCTTCCCCATGGGGACCCATCGGCTCCAGCTCTTCCGCTGGCGCCTTCCGAAAACCATTTGCTCTTAGAGCTGCTCCCAAAGCTGAACATCCATCTGCACCTTGCTCCCCAAATAAGCCCAAATAAGTTTCCACCCAAATAAGCCAAGTTTCTGCTGTTTTAATCTTACACAAGGCCTCACTTTGGGGCTGCAGAGCCCAGTTGGATCCCCAGCTGTGCAGACTGTGCCTTACAAAGGAGTTGACTCTGAACCTGGGATATTTTTGAGTTTAGAAGTATTCCCAGTCACCCTGTTGAATGGACGTCCGGGTTACGTCCCAGCATCTGCTTACACGAGAGACCACCTGCGCCCACAGCAGCAGGACCATTGAGGTCGTCACACGCCGAGCGCGGCTGCCCTGGGCCACACGCTCATCCCTCCCACTCGCCTCAGGTTTAGCAGGAGCGCACAGCCTGCAAACCCTTGCGTGGTGCCATGCGGAGAGATGGTCCAAAGCACAGCTCGCCTGTGCGCGCAGGGCAGCCCCAGTGCCCTGGGGCCAGGGGCTTCCTCTAGGCTGGGCTCCTGTGTTTCCAGCACCCTAAACCAAGGGCTGGCAAAGAGCAGAAAGGAAAAAGCCCTCTCGCCAGCTCGGCTCAGACCACGCAGTGCTCCCGCTTTCTCGAATGGCTGAGCTGGCGGCTTTTGTGCTGTTTCCACTTTGTGCTTCAGTTCTGCCTGGCTGTGCGAAACCGGGGCCTCGATAAGCCCAGCGCCGGGCGCGTGCCCCGCCGTGCACACGCGCCGTCAGCAGCGACTCGTACCCTGGCGATGCAGCGGGGAGCCCACCCTCCCCACAACGTTAACAGATGGAGGCAGAAAGCTGCTCTCTGAAAAGCTTGGTGGGCTGCTGAGGGCGATTTGCTAAGAACCCCCAGCACCTCAGCCCAGCCCCAGCCAGGCCTGCGTCCCTGGCAGCATCTGCAGTCCCACACAGGGGCCGAGATCTGCCTGCACTGTTGTATTCAGCATCTGTAGCTTGGTAAGAGGGAGAGAGGGGCTAATTTTCACCTTCTGCCAGGCAGGGGGATATCAGCGCTTCAGCAGGTGCTGCCAGTGTGGTTGCAGGGCAGCTAAAGCTGGTGAAAGGGAGGATGGAGCCTGGTGGAACCGCACAGTGTTTATAACATGATACAGGGACAAAAATCCCTCCTGCCTTTACCAGGGGTGGTTAAGCTGCTGTATAGCTGAATTGCAAGCTGTGCCTTTGGCCCCCATCTACCAACGTGCTTAAACCTCCAGCTGTCTTTGAAGCCAAGGAGGCGGCTACACATCAGCTCTCTGCCTCTGGTTGTGGATGTGGAGGGACTTTGGGGAATGCACCTCTTGTTCTTTTCCACATAATTTTGGCTCAGGGAACCAATCTCTCCTCTCTTGCTGACCACTTCTAGGCAGCTCTTACAACTCCTGATGGGACATGGGGTGGGCACCAGCTCCCCAGCACTCGCTTAATCCTTGAAATAACTCCTGTGGCTGCTCCCTTGTAGGCAGAGGAGCGGAGAATGGCAGAGAAGAGGAGATCAGAGAGCGACAGGGCTCCAGAAAGCGACCACGGCCGGAAGGTGAGCAGGGCCGACGTCTGGGTGGGGGACAGCACAGGGGACAGGACCACCTCACCCTGCAGGCAGCATGGGTGTCAGAGGGGTAACTACCCCAAAATTCAAGGGGGAGGTTGGCTGCTTAGCTGTTGGGGGGATCTTGTCTAATTGAAAGAGGCTAATTACCACTGTCTGGTTGGTGCATGGGTCTTCTCTGAGGCTTTGCTGAGCAACTGAAGGAAAGCAGGGCAGGAAAGCCAGCCTTGGCAGCGTGTGCCTGCCCTTCATGCCTTGCTGTGGCTCCTTAAACCCCTAGCCCAGCAGTGGGGATGTCAAGAAACAGACTCACTCACGTGGCAAATGGCACATGTTCTGTGTTCTCACCCTGGACCACGTGCTCGTGGGTTGAAAGGCTCAGGTTGTTTTAGCTATAGCAGAAGCTGGGTAGGATGGAGGTAAATTAAAGCCTGGGCCTTCCTGCTGACTATTTAATGCAAACCCTGGAGAACCTGCTGGCTCCCCTGAGCCGGGAGACAATCTTAATTAACGGAGGACAAATTGAATAGTCCCACCCCAGGGTGGTTCATCAGGAGGATGCAGATGGGCTCTTAAACACGGATGCTTAGATGAGCCCCTCCAGAGCAGAGCAGGGCAACATGAGCGGGGTAATCCCACTGCAGGAACCAAGGAAACATTGCAGCCCAGGCCACAGAAACAGTGATAAGACCTCAGCTCATTGAGGCAACAGCAATCTATCTAGATGGCAAAATCGAGGATTTTAAGTGGGAGGAATTTTAAGCATGAGAAGTGAAAAGCGTGAAGTGAGTAGTGAAATCCTAGACCATCTGTGTTATTCTAGGAAAAGTGAGACAACTATACAGAAACACATTGCCACTGGTAGCTGTTATCATTTTTGTATATCCCAGGAAGGGAATGGTTGCTACTGCCCTATGAGGAAAAGCTGAGAGAGCTGGGCCTGGTCAGCCTGGAGAAGAGAAGGCTGAGAGGAGACTTGAGCAGTGTCTATCAGCACCTCAAGGGAGGCAGTGAGGAGGATGGGGCAGCCTGTTCTCAGTGGTGGCTGCTGATAGGGGTAGAGGAAACAGCCACAAACTGAAACACCAAAAGTTCCACAGGAATTTAAGGAAAAATTTCTTAACAGTGAGGGTGACAGAGCACTGGAACAGGCTGCCCAGAGAGGTTGTGGAGTCTCCTTCTCTGGAGATCTTCAACACCCGCTTGGACACAGTCCGGTGCCCCATGCTCTAGGTGACCCTGTGTGTGCAGGGGGGTTGGACTAGATGATCTCTAGATGTCCCTTCCAACCTTGAGCGTTCTATGATTCTATGATTCTACTTCGGACGTGGTCATGGACTTATGATACAGCTCCAAGCTAATTATATAGCTTCTTCCTTCCTCAAGCTTCTCTCCCTGTGAAATCCAAAAAAAAAGTTACCAGCCCTGGGACAGCATGTTTTGGCTGTGGGTAAAGTAGAGCCCTTCCACGTGTGTGTGTCATTTCACAGAGTGAGAACCCAACCTTGCTCCAAGGTGACTTTGACTATGACTGAGAATTTCTGGTGGTGACAGTACAAAGTAGAGCAAGTGCAGGCATTTTCCGTGCAGTGCTACTGCATCAACAAACTGCTCTTTTGTCCCTGGTAGGAGGGTGGGAAGTCAGCCCAGAAAGGCCCTGGAGACCTGAGTTTCCCCATGACCGGACGGGAGCGCTCGGAGTATATGCGCTGGAAGAGGGAACGAGACCAGATCGACCTGGAGCGACTGGCACGTCACAAGAACGCCAAGGGCGAGTGGCGACGGGCTTGGGATGTGGAGAAGTCGGAGCACATGTAGGTCCTGCGCCACCCTGGGGTGATTTGCCTGCAGTAGGACAACTGAATGAGCAGCTGTGCAACGCTGACCGAACCCCACGCTGTCATCTGCCTCTCCCGACCAAACCTGTATCACCGTCTCCCTCTGCTCCTGACCATATTTCTCAGTGGGACCAGATATCACAGCTATCCTCAACAGCTCTTTCTAACAGGAGGTCTCCTATCTGATAGGAGATATTTTGGGCTGACAAGGACTGCCTGCTTTTGGTCCTAGGGGCACTCAGAGGGAACAAGAGAGGGGAGCACAAACCGGCGCTGAGTCTGTGCTTAGAGGGCCCTTAAGAGGGACAAGTGCCAGGCAGGGCCAGCTTAGCTGAATCTTCCTGATCTCACAAACTGAGCCCTCTGGGGCCCTGCAATGCTAGAGGGTCACTTCAAAGATCACCCTTTACAACACATGGGAAATACTGGGGACAGTGATATGGGCAAGTTCTCCATGGGGTCTGGCACCTCCCTACATTAAACACTCTCCTTTTAGCCATACTTCTCCACTTGGGTGACACTGGCCAGACAGCTTTGGAGGGTGGCTTGGTGCCTACATCAGGATAAGGTTTTTATAGGGTGTGGAGGACATTGCCTACGTTTGCTGATAAGACCCTCTGGCTAAAAGACTTTGTACAGGGCAGATGGGTGGCAGAATCTTTTGGCTGAGGGATGAAACTAAATCCAGAGATTTTTAGTCACTGAGACCCAAATAATTGGAGATGAATTGATGTCAGTGGGTGCTGAGAGCCACTGGCGAGACGAGTCCGAACCCTACTGCCCCCTTCTCAAAGAGAAGAGCAATAATATGAGCAAGCAGGATTAGATACCAACCCAAAGAGTCTGATCCACTGGTCTGATCTGAGATGAGAAGCCCTGAAGCTACTTCAGGTTGCATTTAGAGCTTGTTGCACTACAGGCATCTATAGGCTTCATAGACGTTTATAGAATGAAATAATAATAATAAAAAGGTGGGTACTGATGCAAAGGTTTTAGAGGTTCTCCTTTGGGGTAGAATTGCCTCACAGCCTCATTTCTCCTGGTCAGTGCATGTGGTTTCAGCTCCTGCTGATAAACCCGCACGCGCGCTTGCCCGTGAGCAGGCGCAGAAGAGCTGATGGCTGGAGCCTGCGGCGTCTCGAGCCCTCCTGCCCACGGCTTTTGCACGCTGGAGGAGAACGATCAGGTCTGACAATGCCTGTTTTTAACCTGCAGGTTTGAAGAGGACTTTGTTAAGGATGGGGAGCCAGCCTTGGATAATCCCAGCAATAAGAAAGGTTGGCAAGGGACGCCTAGATTCTGTCCTGACGCTAGTGATGGCTGGTGGGGCAAATCCCAGCGCCGCAGCAGCTGCCATGGCTGCCAGCTGCACAGCTCTGCTGTTCCTGGGCCAGCGCCTCCGAGCACAGCGCCGGGGCCTCAGTCCTCCCTGCTTTGCAGAGTGCTTACGGGATGGGATCTGAGCATAGCGGGTGCTAGTGCTTTTTACCTTTGCAGGGAGAGCAGCGGCACGGGCTGTGTAACCTTGTAGAATGTAGCATGGAGGCTCAGCCCTGCCTCCCTTCCCAAACACTGGTTTGAGAGGCAATCCTATTCCAGGGCACATCATCTCTGATCCCTGTGGCATGTGCTGGCTTCTTTACTCACAAAAGTCCATTACGACTCCTGTTTCTCAGGAGATGGACTGGCACAACAAAGCTTTCCCTTGCGGTGCCCTGTTTGAACGCCAGGCTCTCTGCTGCACATCCACTGCTGATGTCCACTCACTTCCGTGCGTGCTCTGCTTTGTCCTTCTAGGGGGAAGAAATGCAAGGAAATTCCAGCACAGGTCCTTTCCTCACGAAGGAAGAGGTGAGTAAACCACATGACTGCTGCATCCCCCTGCTACTTGTCAGAGACCCCCGTGTTCGCTTGCATGGACAACTCTCTCCCATCTACTCAAACTGGGAGTACCTTTTAGGGATAGGTTGTATAAGAAGATCTCAAACACCCTCAAGCCAGTCAGTTCAACCTAACCCTGAATTCACTTGTGCTTCCAGCCATGCTGGCCCAACAGTTCTCTCTTGTGAGCATCACAGGGGAGGCAGTAGCCAAGGAGTGGGAGCAACGACCAGAGCTTGAATTCAGAATCAAAAATGCAGTTTAAGCACCTTTAAATTTTCCCTTTACATTTACCGCTGCAGAAAATACACAGTATTCCTAGAGCTTCTGATAGTTCCCCCTCCAAGGGTACTTTCCAGCAGGATGCTGACCCCCACAGCGGTCCAAGGCCTTTCCAACCTGACTTCTAGGTGGAGGACAGCACAGCGTGAACGTGAGCGATCCTGCTCCCAGAGCGGTGGCTGCTGTGAGCAGCCGGGCCAGAGGGAAGGACAGGCTGACCGGCAGAGCCAGAAGGTAAGAAGGCTGGGGGCAGAGGCACCTACCAGCAGTTGCGCCACGCATTTTGGGGCTTCTTCCTTGCCTGGGGATGGAGAGGGGCAGAGAGAAAGAGAGGGCTCCACTTGGTGCAGTTTGTGGCACCTGCAGGGTGTCCTTCGCGTCCCCAGAGACTCCCTGGCGCTCCAAAAGTGATCCTTCCTTGAGGCCTGGCAGGGAGTACGCGGCCTCCTCCTGTGGGTAGCACACAGCAATGCAGCGATTATCACAAGAGCAGTTTCAGAGCGTCGGCCAGAAGAGCCGCGTCTTACCGGTTCGCCCACATCCTCCCAGGGGTGCCCCTTCCCTCGCCGCTCTCCGTAATTAAATTTCAGTGCAGTCTCCAGGCTCCTGGAGCCACGCAGTCCAACGGGAATAACAACAGTGATCGTCTTGGCCCTGCTGCCGCGCTGCTCAGCAGGCAGCAAAAGGACGGACGGTTGAAAAGATGCCCCAAGCCCCTTCATTTACCAAGAACACAAAATTGTCCCAGCTGCTGTTAATGTCAGCAGTCTGCAACCAGCCTGGGCAGTTAAGCCCACGTAGTTAAACAGACGCATAAACAGATAAGACTTTTTTTTTTTTTTTTAATGTTGCTTTGGTTTTTACTGGTTGTGCTTGGAGGAAATTAACACACCTGAGCGGCTATAACTCTCATCTAGTTATAGTGTAGGTTGGAAACCTACTTATAACACAAAATGTGGCCAGACATGACCAGAATATGTAGAACCAGGTTACACCTCACATGGCACCACTTGAAGCTCCTGTGGGAAGCCCTTCTGTGCCTTCCTACCTACCCAGGCCCCAAAAAGCAGCCACTGCCAGCCCTGGAGAGCCTTGTGTTCGTGACAAATGCAACTATTTCAAAAGCCAAGGTGTGAGCACCACCAAAACCACACAGGCAAGTGTCCCAATGCCCTGACCCCCCAACTCCTTTGGGGGCATTTCTGGTCTAAGTGCTGTGCACTCACTCTTCCTTCTGTGCCTGCAGCCAGTGCACTGCAAGATGCCAACATAGTTATCCGGTGTAGGATGCACTTACTCTATAAATGCCAAGTTACACTTTTAACATACCTTATTTACCAGGTCTGTATGTTTTACTTTGGTGATATTCTAGCCAGCACACAAACGAGCAGGGAGGAGTTACCAAGGCCCTCCCTGCCTGGTAGCACCATATGGGCAAATGCAGATTTATTCTTAGCCTGGTAAATTCAAAACAAGCCGCAGAAAGCACTGCCCTGTGCAGGGCTTAGCTAAGCTGCCGTCCTCCTTGGCACAGGACATTGTAGCTGCTGCAAATTTATATGAGGTCAAAATGTACTTCCAAAAAACCTTGGAAGAGACTGTCCTCTAAGCATGACTCAACACAGAGATGCTGTCTCCAGCTCAGGAAATCCCGGAGATGAACATTTGCCCTGTTCTCAAACTCTACCCATATGGCCAGTCTGTTGGCACACATCCAGGTCTCTGACCTCCCACACAACCTCCAAGCAACTTTATCCTTCTCTTTCCGCCCCCATGCCTACTGTTGTGCAGATGTAGGGCACTTGGGCACCATTGGGAAAGCAAGACCAGACTGGAGCTCACCTAAGCATAAGCAACATCTCATTACTCTAATGACTAACGTCTTTTCTGGCAAGTGGATTTTATGTTTGTTCTCTGATCAGTGTCTCTGGTTGTACTGAGGGCTTTGCAGGTGCCCAAAGAAGGAACTGGGCTAAACCTCTCTGCCAACTTTATCCCCTGCTGCCCTATTGTAGAAACTGCTGCCAAGGCATTGGGCAGGGAGAGAGGCTTTGCCATCTGGGAACTCGAGGGCCCTAAACTCTGTGTTTTGTCTTGACAGATGGGATGCAAAAGAAGGCGATGACATGTGTTTTCTGAAGGATGACCCTGACAGCCAGGTGAGTTTACCTGTTTGAGGCTGTCAGCTTTCTAGAAAGAGGCAATACCAAGAAAACTTGAGACCCTCAGCAAGGGCAGAGCCCTATGTACAGCACACCAGAGAATGCACCTTAGCATGGTGGGAGAGCAGCCTCCTTTCTTCCATTGACCCTCTCTCAGCTTGTCTTGGTCCCTGAACGCTGCTCTTCTTGGCTCATGTCTTTTAATGTCCTCTGAAGATTTCTCCTAAAGTGCTGGGAACCACAACATTGCCTTATACTGCTGTTTGAATAAGCTGAAATAAATATCTCCTTCCTTTCCCAGAGGATCCTCGGTACAGAGAAGCTGAAAGGCAGAGGTGAGGAGGGGGTGGAAGAGAACTGCTCGGCAGAGCTGGAGGAGAAGGTGAAGCAGCCAAGTCTCTCAGATCCCGGGGCCTCCTCATCACAGGAGCTGCCAAGTGGGAAGATCCCATCTGCCCACGACAGCCACAAGCAGGAACTGAGAGCGGTGAAGGGATGTGAGGAAGTACCCGTGGCCATCGCCGGTGACACTGAGCCAGGGAGCAAGCTGAGTAAGGAGAGCTTTGAGGACGATGCCAGTGGCACTGCTGGCATCCCCCAGGAGCAGGAGGGCCCAGAGGGCACCAAGGAGACCTCATCATTGCCCCTTGCAGGTGGCTTAGAGGAAAGTGCCACTTCAGAAGGGGAATCTTCTTCCAACAGCCACAGGGGAAAGCTGGGCACGGCAGCAGGACGCAGATGGGAGGCAGGACAAGGACAGCCCGTGCAAAAAAGAGGGGAAGAAGCGGCCCCAAACCCTGCCCTTGAGGGGCAAACGCTTGCACTGAAAGGAGGTGAAGACGCTGAAGGCACCGAGCACAGAGGAGAGCCCTTGCCTCCAAGGGCCGACAGCTCCGACAAGACTGCTGTGTCCGAGCAGGACATGACAAAATCACAGCCCAGCGACAGGGACCAGACTGAGGAGTACAAGGACAGCGGGGGCTCTCTGAACTAGCAAAGATTGCCTTGCTTGCCAGAGACAGAAGGTGAGTTCCTGATCCCAAACTCCATGGTGTGTTCCTCATTCCATAACACTCACTGGGCACAGCCATTGTACAGGTCCACAGCTCTGTTTGCTGTGGACCACGAGGGCACCATATAAAAGGCACGCTTTTTCTCCAAAAGCGTCCATTAATAGTGACATGGAACCTTAAGACAGTCTAGATCTGTGCATCACCAAGACATGCTCTGCAGCAGATGGGGAAAGCAAAGGAAAAGGGGGGAATGTGGGCAGAAAACCAATCAGCTGAGTCTGGTTAGTGATGCACATTAGTCAGGGACACAAACCGAATCTCTTCCTGCTAAGGGATAATCTCCGAAAGGCGAGGGTAGCAGCGTGAGTTTACTCTTGCCTCCGCAGTGTTAACAACTAGAATAACAAGAGGTCAGGCAGAGAAGTCAGGTAGAAGGAGGGGCAAGGAGAGAGCACAGGGACACTCTGATCCCATTACTCAAGCTGTTCATTCCAGGGTGTAATGGCAATATGGATCTCAAGCACACAGGCACTATATCAGAGTGATAAAACAGGATGTGATCCCACCACCAGTTTAGGCAGTAAGGACCCAATCCAGGACCAAACTTCACCGCAGTCATGTGACCTTCATCTTCACCTCCCATCAGTGGAGAGATGGGTATTTGCAGGACACAATTCAGCCTAAGGCCTGACCTGCTCTCAGGACCCTCCTGTCCATATTCCTTAAAAAGAGAGAGGGCAATTCCATTCCTAAGGAAGCATTTGAGGCAACTAGTTGCCCAGATCTCTGCCACCAAGCACTTTGTCCTGATTCCAGCAGGCTTTGCCTCAGCCCCCTAACCAGCGCTGGTCATCAGCTTCACTCAGTATTCACCTCAGAGGCACAAAGGAGCTTAAGGATGAAGTGGTTAAGCTGCTGACACAAAGATTTTTCCTATAATCCGATTCTAGACAAAAGGCAGGGAGAAGCACAAGTGTTAGAGCTACTGGAAAAAAAATAATAATAAAAAAAATAGCCAAAGCACCAGGAACCAGCGGGAGCTACTTCTGTACTGGAGCTAAAACGCCTTGAAGGAAATTATTTTCCAAAGTATTTAAGAAAACGTGAAGGGACATCTGGATGCACAGAGCGGGAGAGGAGAGCACAGCACAGAAGCCAGGCCAGGTCTCTTCAAAATCTACCAAAAATATCTAGAGTAGAGGACGAGGGAATTTAAGTTATCCTGGGTGACAAAAGCAATAATTGCTTAGACACTAGTTAAGAGGAAATAAACTGGAGTCGCCCATTTTCATTGAGGCAAATGGCACTAGGACTTTGAGTCCACCTCAAACCCAGCTTTTTACTCCATCACTATTCTGTGAAGTCATTAAGGCACATTTATGTTTAAGCACACCTTAAGTTTGGGGGAAGACAAGGTACAGAAGGGGAAAATGAGGGGTTAACAGGTATCCCCAGACTGCTGGCACTGCTGCCCCTCTGTCCCCAGTCTCATTCCTAGTTATTTCTCCTTTACGACTTCATCTCCTTTCCATCCTCATCTGCCTGCCTCTCTGCAATGCCCTTTCTCACTTTCCTCCTCATTCCCATGCTTCACTTCCATGCCTTTCCCAAAGAGTTCAAGCTGCATTTCCAGGTGTGCTCAGATTATGCACTCAGCATCAGATACATCCCTTTGATGCGGACGGATCACAGCAAGATGCTTTCCTTGTCTTGATACCTATTGTACATCCAAGAGATGCCTCAAATTCTGGGGAGCCCTGTGCAGGATAGGGATGGCAGGACATGAGGGAAAGTCAACCAAAAGATGTTCCCACCTCTCCTGATAGCAGTGCTGACAGGAATAGGCCCAGCTACCAAATTTTACATTAAGATGTATTTTCATTCTTTTCTGTCCTTACCCTGATGCACTCTGCCTTTGCCCCAGAAGCAGTCCTTTATCTGATTGGGTTTCCCAAATACTTCTGGTTGGTGTGAATTCTGCTGCAATTTATTCATGATGGGAAAAGCCAAAAGGAAGATAGAGGGTCCTGTCCTTAAGTATCTGTTCTCTGTGTCCAGTCCATCAGGAATATCCCTCCAAGTACAAGACCTGGATTTTTCAACCAGAGCAGTTCAGCTGTGTCACTTGACAGCAGAGCTCCTAGGAGCAACAAAACTGCAACAACAACGAGAAAAGCAAAAGCTCATTAGGCTCAAGTTGCTTAAGTCGACAGAGTGTTTGGAGTGAAAAGGCCTTGTGTCTATTCCTGCTGTTGCTCTGAAGTTCCCAAATCAACATGACAGGCTGCATAATGACCCAGATGGCAGGCAGAAATAACCACAGGCTGGTTGCAGTCACTTCCCTTCTCCCTTGGCTTCTGCTTCCTAGCGCTCTCCAGACATCACTTTCAGACCACAGTGTTGATAAAATGCTGCAAAGCCCTGCTTTATTTTTACCTAATTCTCCCTGAAACGTTATTTCACAGGAACATCATGCTTTGGGGGTTTACTTTGCCAGCAGATGTCCCAAACAAGTAATTTTGCAAAGAGAAAAGGACATTTTGTTTGCGGTAGGAAAAGCTCTTAAGGCAGAAATTGGGCATTGCGTGTTAAATGCAGAGAGAGAGAAGATCTCTTAAATTTGTAGCCATTTACATTTTATCAATCAGCATTTGTGCGCAGCTACAAAATGCTGTGGATCTGTAAGACCGTTGCATCTCCAGGCATTTAATATTATGGGCAAGTAGGTCACTACCCGTTGAAACGGGGGACAGAAGTTCCACAAGTTTGTGTTAAATTTTATAGCAAAGCACGGGCTGAGATTTTCAAGGCTAGTGTCCAGGTGTCAGACACCTTTTTAAAAGCGTGATGTTTGTAAAGGCTTAAGCAGCAAAGGAGGCTGCAGTTCCAAATCTAAATGGAGATGTTGGGGTAAGACCTCACTGGACGCAGTTAATAGGGGGACCTCTTTAATTTGCAGAAACCAGGAGAAGAGCCTCAGTCAGGAAGCTGAAAGAGCAGTAAGATCAAATGTTAAGAAAACAACAGAAAAAAGACCTGCACTTTTCCCCTTTTGGTCAGAATGTGAAATTAAAAATGTGATTACTTCCCTGCTGTCTAGTACCATGGCTTCAGAGGCCCAAATCCCCTTAATTATTTGCCTCCGCGCACTGTGTGAGCATAAGCTTTAAGGAACAGGTAGTCCTCAGTGAATGGCCCATAACGCAGTTGAGAGGCCGTGGGCAGGTAGCTCGCATATAGTTTTTAACAGCTTATATTTACAGGGAACTGCTGACGTCCCTGCCTAATGGCACCAATCCGACGTCAGGCCACCACAAGGACAAAATTAGCCCTTTGCAGCAAGGGAGAGAGGGGGCGTCTGCCACCCTGTTGCGTGTGAGTGACGGCAACACACGTTCTCTGGGGACGAAAGACTTGCGGGGTGTTGAGGCAAGTGGGTTGTTGGTACAACAGGTCTGTCTTGGTAAATTCTGCTGTGTCCCAGCAGGAAACCTTCCCTGTGTCCTGCATCCACGTAACTGGCGGGGTTTTATATCAGGCACTTCAGTGAGGTTAAACCAAGAGCGTGTATCACACATCAGCTGCTGTGCTGTGCTGCAGAGGCCTGGAATTTAAGCAAAAAAAACACTGTGACCTGAAGTGCCAGGCAGAAAGCACAGAAGTTTGCGTAGGAGAGCCCAAACGATACAAACGGAGTCTGGATACTCACTGCCCTGGACAACAAAAAGCACAGTAGCAAAAGAGGATCGTGATGAATATAACTGGGACCCCCATGAGAGGTGGACATAGCTCATTGCCTTTAAGAAGAAGGGATTACCTTGGCATGTGAAATGGAGAGGGGTTAAGAAGTCCCTGTCTGAATGTGATCAGTAACTTTCCAGAGAGGTTGGGGTTTTTTTTCTGTCAAACCAGAGATTTGACAGAAGCAAAATATGCACCAGAAATGTGTTTGCTTTGACATTTCGTATTTTATGAAATGCAAACTGAAGACCTCGTTAAACCTTTTCAAAGCAGAAAATGTTCACATTGTGTTTTGAAATACTGCTGATTCTGATAGAGTAAAATTTTGGGAAAACCAACCAGGCTGTATAATTTTGCAACATACGACCTATTAAGCCCTAACAGGATTTTAAAAATATAATTTCACTACAGCAATTTCTATTGTGGAATAGAATTACACGTGATGTCAGGGACAGGACCTCCAGAGCAGGATTTCACATGACTGCAAATATCTGCCATGCTGATATTTGTAGCAGCAGCAATCACCAGTAACCAGTGATAATATTCTCTCCACCTGCCCTGCTCCTAAGCTTGATAAGACACATATTCCACTCATTCATGTTCAGATTTATGCTGTCCATTCATTTCCACAAGATGCTCTCTGCATCCTCCTTGCAATGAGCAGCCACCGTGTGGGTTTCACAGCTTCAGTTGCTAATGCCTATTTATAGTCCTGAAAAAGAAACCCTGCACCTTCAAACCACTGAGCAGAGAGCATGGTGGGGCTTTCATCCTTTGCTTCAAATAACAAGGAATAAATATTTACCCAAAGTGAAGGCCTGGAATCCCTGGAGAATGTCCAACAAGGCCCAGACAAGCACACGATACACAAAAAAACACTGCAGCTTTTCCCTGAAGTCTCCTGAGAAAATCAATCTTTAGAGAAAAGGCAGCTGGGGGTGAATTTCCAAAGCAACTCCAGGGATCTGACCTTGCAGCTCTAGCTGACGTAAACAGGAGTGGAGCAGGCAGGGCCTGTGTGCTGCAGGATTGAGGAGGTTGGAAGAAGTCAGTTTTGCAATACAAACCAGTGCTAAAGGTTGTGCTGCAGCACAAGCGGCAAGTACCATGTCTCAATACAGTTATGGAGCTACTGAAGAACATACCAGTTTCCTCAAGGCTCAGAAGGTGAGAAGATTCCATCTGCTGTTGCGCCTGGCTCTGGATTGACAGGCTGAGGTCTCAAGGACTTTGCTTTGAACATGATCTGTCCTGCTGGTCCTCCCTGCATGGCCTGGGTGCCTCCCTGCTTACCTGGATGCTGGCAGCCCTGCACTCAGCCTCCATAGTGCCAGCAAGTTCCGGTGGTCACCATTACACTAGGGGCATTTTGGATCCCTGGAGCACCACATACCACTGAACAGGAGAGTTTAGTCCTCATGCAGAATTCAAGTGCTTTGACCTAATATAGGACTTACTGCAGTAGCTCTCATTGGCGAGTTATGGAAGCCATAGGGGAAAATACTATCAACACTGGGAAATGGAGGGATTGTTCCAGAGTGGTTCCAGAGCAATGACTCAGACAGGAGAAACACAGGCAAAGACTTGAGGGACGTTGGAAGAATGGTTGTTTTGTCTAGCAAAATGAATGCTGGCATGACAGAACTGTGATCGCTATAAATACAGTGGTATAGGAAAGATCATGGAGCGAAGAGATCATTCAAGCCAGAAAACCATGCTGGTGCAAGAATCAGTGTCTTGAAGAGGCACACAAACAAATACGGGGAAACTGGAAAAAGGTTCCTACCTGTCTAAGGAAGGAGGATCTGAAACAGTTGTGTGGTGGAAGGAGGGGCTCTTGTTACCTTCAGGGTTGGCCTGATCAACATGTCTCCGGCAGGGATTAGGTGACATGATGTCTGTGATAGCAACAGGCTGAGTGTGATGACAAAGATGCCTACGCTTCTGTGTCAGTGTTGGTGATGGCCATAAAACCAAATGTTTTCACTGACCCTGAAAAGCATCGGGATACCCATCCCAGATGGAAATGGGGAACCTGTGCTCCTCAGTCTCTCAGGCACTTTGGAAGAGCTTCTGCCTCTTGTTGGGTTTGCCATGGTGCCTGGTGGAAACAAGAAACTATGACCAGCTGTTAACACATTTAGTCTCAGGATTTTAATCGTCTCTTTCTGGCCTTACAGTATGTAGGGACAATTACTAAATATCTGGTTTTAAAAGCTAAGGATGTCTAACAAATGGTCCTTACACATTATGTCAGAGTTTGCCTTGTGATATTTCACAAGACTAACTGGCTGATTCAGCCTCTAACAGAGTCAAATTGTCTGCAGGGACTCCATTTTTGCCCAGGAGTGACTAGATAAACTTTCTTTAGCTACTTGCAGCTGCAGTCCACAGGGACTTCAGGCGTGTCCATCTTCCTGACACCAGATTTAAGCAGCAGGCCCTGCATCGATCTGTTGTTGGCTTGAATGTCAAAATCACCCCAGTGACTCCCCAGACACAGCCAAATTCTGTCAGGTTAGGAAATATGAGGCACATTGGGTCCCCTGAGGCAGACCACCAGCAATCTGCATTTAATCCTCTCAACAGGACAGGGTCAAATTTGGCACCACATCCCTTTGGTGCTGATGGGAGAGTCAAAAGCACCACCTGGCCATGCTGCCCTCTTTGAGGGCTCAAACACTGGCCATGGGAACATCATGCTGGAGCATTTAGTGCTTGCCATCCCTAAAATTATGCAAGCAAAAGAAGATACAGTGTGAAATGAGAGAAATGCGATTCACGCTGTCTAATTACTAAAAGAAGTCATGACTTCACAGAAAACCAGGGTTAGGGTTATAAAGATTCACTAAGGCACAGTAAGAAAGGCTGCACTGCAATGATAACACTGCAGAACAGGGAAGCACTGAAAAGCAGGAGGTTGTCTATGAGAGTTTCAGCAGTATTGATAATAAAATAGATTAAGACTAAATCGAGCTAGCCCTAGAGTCAGTTCAGACTCATAAAACAAATATTTTACAGTATTTAGACTTCCAAACACAACTCAAAATCTGCTTCCTGACCCTCTCAAACAGTGCTCAAGCCCAGGAGTGTGCTGCTACAGCACTAAGCACTCCCTCGGGAGAAAGATACAGCCAATCCCAACCATCATACAGACAGGGGACAGCAACAAATATCTCCAGCAAGTCTTGGACTCTCCTCTTATCTGCACATAGCACTGATTATTTCAGTACCCTTTCAGCACAACTCCTTATCAAAGACCCACGGTTTTATCTTTAAATATTTCCCTTACGTCTCACTTTTTGATGCAACCTAAGCCTCCTATTGCCTCTCCTGCTTTCATGCCATTTAATCCGTTTTCCTTTTCTAATGCCCCTCTGCCCCACCCCCCTTTTTTTTTCTCGAACTTTGTGTGTTGAAATCTCCTTTGGCACAAGGTGGATCTGAATTTAAACTCAGATACAGAAAAACACCATCTCAGCAATTCTGAGCAGCACCCAAGCAGCTGGCAGTGGAGAAAATAATAAAATAACAGTCTCAGTCCGGAGGCAGCTATAGGACAAGAGGCTGCACTTATGGGCCGGAGGAGGATTGGGAGTGCGTTTCATCTGGATTTGGGCTGTCCCATGGGCTGTGGAGGCTCCTTGAGGCTCCTCATTGATCTAAGTAGGTATCTGGGTTATGCTCTGCTGGTTCCTCACCAGGGGCCCAAGCTGTGCAGGAAGGTCACACTGAAGCTCAGCAGATGTTTTTCATTTACCGCTCAGTGATCCCCAGAGACCGCTAACCCTGCCGCTGTCTTTGCTTCTGTCTTGCCAGGATAACATGCTGGAGGTGGTGGATGAGAAGAGGAGCCCAGCCTCATCCTCCCTCTTGCACCTCCTATGAAAGTGGCTTTCAGCGCCTGCCCTGGGCCTTTCAGCACCCAGTCACCACAAAGGGGGTCCCCCATCCCAGCTCCCCCCTTTCCTGCACCCAGTTTCAGTGCTATCCCTAGCTAATCCTATGCCAAAGGACAGGGCAAGCTCTACACACACAGACCCCTACCCTTCAGGGGAAACACTGTCACTTTTCTCTTGCATTTGTTTTTCTTCTATTGCAAATGTGTGACAAACCAATGGATTGTCTACTGGATGCACTTTATTTTATTAATAACTAATTCTGCTTAGAGTTAAGATTCAGCTTTCTGGGCTCCCCAACCCTTTCCTTCACTTAGAGGCTGCCAGGACCCAGCCCAAGCCAGGAGTCCAGGCCAGGGGTGATGGGAGCTCTCCCTTGCTCTTGGTAGGGAGCAGGTGACAAAGCAAAGGACTGGAAACAACCACTGCACAGGAGAAAGGGCTGGGAGCTGTTACACTATAGTTCTATAGGTGGGTGAAAAACCAGCATTCAAAGCAGCTCTTGTACTAGGGTTTTAAGCTATTGAAGTGTTAGAGATGCTCGGTAGTCACAGAGGTTGCGGGGCCCAATGGGGACAGAGCACTTATGAGTTACACTATGGGATGCAGAGGCTTCGGACAAACACGCATCAGCCAGGCTGTTCAGAGCTTGCTTTTCTCCTCCTGATAGATTTAGCAGGGCACAAATAGCAGATGCCAAATTGGTATCGTCAGAAAGGTCATTTTTCCCAAGGAAGGAGAATGGAGCAGGTACACAGGGCTTGGCCAAGCACCCAAGCCCGCTTTGTAAGAATGGGAAGTGAGCAGAGGCAGGAAGACTCCAAGTTACGTAGACACTTATAGCTGGACGTGCTGAGCAGGTCAGGGAGGGCAGCACAAACTCAACCTTCCTTCTCAACAGCCTTGTACCAAGGAAGGGGTCAGCACTGACAGCCTGGGCAAATTGGAGTCAAAGGTGCAGGCTTCTTAGCAAATGCTTGCACCTCTCCAGCTTTGCCTTTCGCAGCCTTGTGCTGGAATAAATGAAAGTAGCTCCCCTGGAAGCTGCCACTCGCAAATTTTGACTCAGCCTTAAGCTGTCTTTCAAATCAAGCACTGGGATAAGCATTTACAAGGACAAGCAAGCAAGGATCACAGCTCTGTGGATTTCAGAGCAGCTAGAGACAAGCAGCAAGTGAGGACCTAGCTGAAACAGAGCAACCACTTAAGAAGGGGGAAAGCAGGCACAAGGAATACGACAACGTAATTTCTGACGTCTGAATGACAGAGCAACACAGATATCCTCGTTTTGAAATGCTGCCCTGACACTGGAAGCGGTTTCAAGAATAAATGTATGTGTAGACATGTGCGCGTGTGGGGATTTCATAGCAAGAACATTTGATAACCAAGCAGCAGATTGGTGATAAGGCTTGTATGTGTGGACTGAAGTACTGTACTGTTTTAATAAACTAATATTGCACAGATGTATGTCTTGGTTTTCCAAGTTAACTCTGATGCACAGCACCTATCTAGTATATCGTCAATGCGGGGCAAGCCTCTGTGTGCCAAATTCAGGATAGTTTATTGACTTCAGTCCAGGCATTAGGCAAGAGGCACCTTTCATGCTTTATTGGTAGGCTGAAGACATTTCTTTCTAGAGCGCAGACAAGGTTTACTTGGACTTATTGAGCCCCTTCCTCCTCCTGCAAACCCGAATGATTTGGGATTTAATGAGTGATACACAGGAAGAATTGAGTCTGTACTAACCTCCTTGAATGAGATGGTATCTGTGCTTAGTATAATTTCTCCCTGTTTACCCACACTCTACTTGAATGCACTCTGGTTGACACTCTGATTGCAGTTTTCAGAATACAAGGCTCACTTCTCCATAGAGGTGGCAAAGCCCTCTTCCTGCCATGTCACTCCTGTTACAGAAAAATACAGCAGTAGCTTGGAGGGAGTGAAGTAATTTGCCTAGAGAGGTGCCTGTCTTCTCCCAACAGTGACTGGTAGCTCAGGGATTTTGTGAAAATCACCCTTGGTGCTTCTGAGCAAGAAGAAAGCAGCAAGGACTCCTTCATGCAAAGCACACCCCTTTTTTTTTTTTTTTTTTCCTCAAAGAAAAAGCTTATCACTAAAAAAAGACTCTTCCAGTTGATATTCTTGGATAAAGACGGAAATACTTCAGTGTCCAAACCTCTACAAGGCCAATTACTGCATGAGGCCACAACAGAAAATATTGACTGAAATTCTGGCTCTCCACTTCTGTCTCAATAAGGCACAGAAGGATATGGCCCAGATCACTAAGAACAAGGAAAGTCCCATAAAGACAGAGGCCACTAGAAGCAAAAATGTAACTGAAACATTCATCAATTTTCCACACCAATTCACAAGCAGATAAACTGGTTGCAAATGGCACAGAAGACCAAAGTTAAAACTGGCACTTGGTGAGAAACGTTTTTGTATTTAAGCTGCACAGAACACTAGTTAGCATATTTTTAAGCTACACAAAAAGCTTTTTAAAGTCAATTAGAGGCACAGAGCAGGAAGGGATACAGCCCTGCTGTGAAGTTCAAAACCCTGCCTGCTGCTTTCCCTTGGAAAGGCTGCGCAACGGTAGCTCAAGCCCTTCAAAGGCTCCCAGACCTTGCAGGCAAAGGCATCAGGCGGAGAAGTCCGTGGCCATTTCCTAGCCACCCCGATGGAGTGCAGGGATACAACGTCTGACCACAGATGATGCTCACTAAATGCAGAAGTCAAAGTTCAGCTCCTATATGTTATGCTCCAGCACAGGTGTGACTCCTTCTCGTATCACTACCCTCTCCCTGCACTTATATAATATCTTGCAGGACTCACAGCTAACCATCAGTAACACACACCTGTGTGTAACACTTTGCAGAGGAGCCCACTAAATTAGTCTTCTCTGAAGGGGACATAGGATGCACAGAAGCAGTCAGTGATTTTGTTATCAACACAACACCACACAACTGCTTTTCAGCTACACTGATGAACTAAGCCAAAATTTAGAGCAAAAAACAGCTTCCTTCCCAGAATTATGGCCCATTTCTGTGAATGTGGGCTTAAGATAATACTCATTACATCAGTCAGGACCAAGAAATGCATAGGGGGTAAAAACAGCTGAAAGGCAGCTTTTAATTTAAGCTAGCTGCTGGAGCATGTTACATGCTCCAGTAATTTGCTTTTCCAGCTACTGCCCTTTCTTCTGGTCCCTCTGCGTGTGAGTTATATCCATGTGTTCTCCTTGAAGGAAGGAAGCTCAAAGAGACATTTCTAGCATGAGCTGAGGCCAAGTATCACACACCAATAGGTAACTGCAAGTCTAAAGGCACCCACATGCAAGGAAGAAGCGTTATTACACAAAGGGTTTTCTATTTTTCCTTGTAAGAGAAAAACAGAAAAAAAAATGGCCTGTCCTTAAAAATACTCTGAATTTAAAAACTTACACACACACAAAAACAAACAACAACAAAAAAAAACAGACAATCCATTTTGATTACTAAAAATACTTGTAAAGTGTAACTAATCACTGATTTCTTACTCTGACATGAAAAGCAATAGGCACAGGAATAGGAACAGGCTCATACAAGCTGGCTACACCATCTCAAGGGGAATGCATTTCCTCCTGAGGAATACAATTTCTCCAACCTGTGGCAAGAATATGGAAAAGATTTTCACTGAAGAATCTAGGTCTGAAAGGGCTTTGAGAAACAAGGCTGTTTAAATCCCTAAGCCTTCCTGGCCATTAACTCGTGAACTCTCCATCCTTACAAGCCAACCTTTCCCCTTGCAGACATGGTAGAACAATAATAAAATTAACAGCATGCTCTAAAGCCAGCTGTAACAGGTACAGAAATAAGCATATTTCACCTAAATCTCACTTTGTCAACCAGGAGGAAAGGGTGCAGAGGTACAATCTAGGTACAATCCTGAACTGCCAAACAGGAATGACGATAGCTACAACCAAATTAATATTGCCTATAAACTATTTTTAGCACTAGGAAGGATGGCAGTCATTAGCAACAGGTCTATTCCATTTTGTAAAGGAGATCTGAACACAGGTACTTGCCTACAGAACCTCGTCCTTCAACACCACAAAATGGGTGAGGACCTTTAAGTTGCTGTGACTGAATAAAAGGCATTTCCACAGTTACATGACAGGCTGGAAAAGGGCCATGCAGCCCATTTAATTCAATTTACTCCCTTCTTCCATCTGCTCTACGCAGCCATGCTCTATTAGTCTTCAGAGAGCAATTGTTTTTAAAATAAAAAATGCCAAGAGTCCATGCACGTCCAAGGTATACTGTTCAAACCCACGACACTCTCTCCAGTTTTGACCAGAAAAAAAGCTAGCCTCTGTATAATTCCACCTAATTTTCACTTATCTCCAAAAGAGGTTTTAGAAGTTAAACACAAGGTGCCTCCCAGAGATGCTTCCCAACCGCTTCTGATTTTAGTAGC
Organism: Nothocercus julius; assembly: GCA_013398735.1. Classification (NCBI taxonomy): domain Eukaryota; kingdom Metazoa; phylum Chordata; class Aves; order Tinamiformes; family Tinamidae; genus Nothocercus; species Nothocercus julius. The sequence goes on along the minus strand of VZSV01000328.1, from coordinate 317,629 downwards.
GGACAAAAGGAATGGACTAAACTCTACTGGCACCAAAGAATGGTTCTGTTTCCTTTCTCCTTTGCTCCTTCATCCCCTCAGAGGGGGGAAAATGCTCATTTGTACAATCAGAGAGGAACTACAAGTAGCATCATTATCACCAGGAACCACAGCATCTACATGTACCAGGCAGCCCTGCACATAGGTATCACCACGCTACAGGCGGAACAGCCAAGCTAGTGAAATCACGCACTGCTACAAGCAAAGGTGGCAAAAACAGGGAGGCTTTTGTCAAGAAGGACTGAAATAATGATCCATTTTGCTTCCTACTAGCTATCTGCCTTTTCTAATATACTGAGAACATAAGGACTGTGCTGTTTGCTCTCTGGAAAACTGGAAGGGAAAGGTAAAGATCATGTGTAACTCACTTCCATTTGCCCAGTTTCTTTATGCAGAACATCTGTTCTAGGTTTCTGTCTTCCACAGACACTGCAAATAAAGCGCCACATTAGACTAGGCTTAACAAAGCTAAGACACCAGGCTAAGGCATAGAGATTTAGACACGAGGCTTCTATTTCCCTCAACTTAAAACAATATCAACTAATAGTGAAGTACCATATATTTTACAGTAGTAATTTGCACAATTTAAATATGCATGCCACAATCAAGCACATTTTTATCCCCAGCATTAGGGAAGAAAGTTTGAGCTGCAGCAATCACTTCTCCCAGCAGTCTGCTGCACAGCTTGGCAACCCAACAGTTAACTCCTCCGATCATCCATCGGAACAGCCACTGCTCAGAACAACAAAGGTCACCAAGTGACCTTACATCAAGAAAGCCACAAAAGATGCTTCTTCTTACACAGGCTACTCACCGACAGGCCTCATGTACAGTCATTACAAGGTCCACTTTTGGCACTGTGTATCAATACAGCTGTGCAGGACGTTCCTGAAGACTCCATGGCACACGAGCACCACATTCTGAGGGAATGTGATGACGGGCACAGAGCTAGCGGGACAGGCCCTAGGTGAGACCAGGGTACCACCACTCACAGCCTCAGTGCGTACGGAACAGCCCATCGCAGTGCCCGCCAGTGCTCCCTGCAAGAGCTTCAGCCGCTTCTCCCACAAAAGCTCAGGCCTCCTCTCCTCGCACAGACACAATGGGGACTGCTGAAAATCTCTTCCTCACCTATGAAGACCAGCGACAATTGAGGCAACACAAATGCTACCGCTCTCCCCTTATCACCAGGAAACCCTTTTTGCAATGCGGGGAGCCCTAACACTCCTCCCAGCTGCTCTTCCCCACCCTGAAGAGAATATACTCTGTTACAGAGACTTTCATATTGGGAAAATATTTTAATATAGTAAACAAGTCGATTTTACCTTCCACAGATTATTTTTAAATAAAGTTTACGCTCGTTATTAAACAAAACAAAAAGAGGTTCCACTTAACGGTTTACAGCCTCTAAATCCATCTCATCCCCAGCTGATCTTGCAGACAGCAAAGAGCACGGACACCGAAATCCTTTCGGAGGTAACAGGCCGGCATAAATAGCAGAGCAGTTCGCGGCAGGTTCGCACGGAGAACGGAGCCCCGCCGGGTGGGGGGTGGTAAGAGGAAAAAAAAAAAAAAAAAAAAA